>CAJPEX010001150.1:0-37610 GCA_905338405.1 Notodromas monacha
TCCCAGACAAAGGAATTGAATTGTGCAGCCATCAGAATGCAAGTTGTGAATAAGAAGTCAAACTCTTTTCAGAGGAGTTCATTCGCATTGCCCAGTTCATCAATTGGCTGTTTAATTCAATGTTTTAATGGCAGAGTCAACAGTTAGCTCAGAATAGTAAATGAGGCAATTAAAGTTAAAAGGCCCTTTAACACTAGGTTCAGACTTCTCCTCTCAAAGAGGAATGAGGGTTCTTATACCCATAAACCAGGTGCTTGGACTGGGTCAGGAAGAAATCAGGTGATTTCTTCCTGGCTCAGGATTGGCTAATGAAGGAAAATCCAAGAAGTGATGACCACTTCTTGTCCTTGAGTGAGGCTCAATGAGTGTTGCAAAAACGGGATTTTTGCAGGCTCACTGGCCTCAGAAATACAACAAGTTTTTGGGTCTGGTTTCAACTGGATGCTGGAGCTGCGTTGCTTCGGGCCGCGACAAAAGCCATTTTTCTGAGAATACTGAAATGCTAATCCTAAGGCAGGAATGCAAAAAAATAACACAAAACAGACACTGTTTTTCCGACACAAAAATGTCTGCAGGAATGCAAAAAAAAAAAATTGGGATTCTTCCTGACTTCAGCTCTACTAATCCTTTTTTTTTTTTTTTTACTCCTCCTGGAACACAATTTTGCAGATAAATCCTGAATGGAACTGCCTCTCAAGGGTTAAACTAATAGTAGCCAACCCATTTAATGTGATGCTTCCAACCTTTTGCCAAAGGAATCATTCCATAGATTTGGCCACAAATATTGTAAAAGAAGATGATGCCATGCCCGATTGTATATAGTTCTCCCTTGACCTCGCACAGCAGTGATGAAGTCCGGCGTCAATTCCTATGTGGATTTCAAATCAAGGACTGGACCCTGCCATAGAGTTTCATTCGGCTGACCCAAGATGCCCTTGGGCTCTTTTCCTCTCTCTCTCCCTCTCTCTCTTCGTATATAGAGAGGGGGCCTCTCTGACGTTCACTCCACACAGAAGAACGAGAAGCTATATAAACCCACAAACGAAAGAAACAGTAGGGTTCGGTCACATGAATGAAATAAAAGCAGAAAAAAGGATGAGCCAAGACGAGGAAAAGAGTGACAAAACCGAGAGAATTCCAATAGCCCGGTATTTCTTTATTTTTCTTTTCTTTTTTAGACGAGATGAATGTGCGGAATGGGTCCAATGGGGGCATCCGGCAATGTTGACTTCATACCCAGGGTTCCCATTCTTTATCTCTCTCTTATTTCATTCTCATCTTATTTTTTTGCTGGTTCTCCGATGCTCCCATTTCCGTCTTCGCGGACGTTGTTGAAACATCAAATTTTCCCAATGCTCTGGATTTCATCCTGGAAATTTTCAACGAATAAGGCGTCAAGTTCAATGAGAAAATTAATATTGGTACTCGACGCGACGCTGAATCAGTCAGTGATTTCTTTTTGAGACAAATATCCAGCAGCATGTTTTACATCAGGATATTTTTGCAGTCCTTTGTAACAATATGCAGCATTTTGTTCACATTCGACCTTGACCAAAGAATTTTATTAATTTCTGAAAGAAAGAATCAGTCAGAAATAATTACGATTCAGCAATAAATCTGTCTTCTTCGTGACCAGCATACATTTTCGTGAATTGATGGCATGATCCAAAAAAGTAATGGCAGAAAAGAATGACAGCTGGGAAAAGTAGAAAAAGATATTTTTTGGTGCACTGAAGCTGTTTTTTTTTTTACAAAACATGGCTGTTCATCAACTCGCTTCATACTTGTACAAGGAAATCCCCAATTGCGCCCAAGAACGTACAGTACACATTTAAATTTGGAGAGAAACCAACCTGAATATTCCAGTTGAATGAAAAACCAGCCAGTAATATCAACAATTGACTTTCATTCTAAATATATTGATTTAGGAGGGCAAGAACTACAGTACAGTACATGACTACAATTTTTGACTTTCTAGTATCAAACTGCTGTAAATGGTTGAGAACAGTGTTCCCCAAAGTTTCAAGCAGATTTGTTCCCTTTTTTGCAAACTGGCAAAGTTCAAAAAACATTTCTGTGGACTGGCAAAGTTTCATAAAATTTTTGCAGATACATAAGAGGTTTTGTTTGAAAGACTGCATGGCAAGTATTCAAAAAGTTTCTGCTTTTTTGAAAAAAATGACTTGTGAACCAATGAAAGAGCTATATAGTGGAATATTTCTTTAGATTAGAGAGGTGGCCTTGAATAAAGTTTTCTCAGAATGGAAAATCAAAATTATTAATTTCAAGCAGGTGAAAATTTGTCTGAAGTGTTAATGGGATAAAAGCCAACTTTTATTTCTCCTCAGATAATTTCAACTCCCATTGTATTTCCAAATTTTCAGAAATTATAGAAAACAAAGGAGAATCAATGAAAGGCAATTTACAAGAATTACTAAAAGACTTTCAAGCATTTTTTTGCAAAAATTGCTATGTATGTCTGCTGTGCTACATGGAGTTGGGAGAAATAGAACTGTATAAGGTATAGTCTGTCATCAGATGATTGAAACTACTCCAAGACAATGAGCAAATGCGATAACAATGGTACAATGAACAAGTGCACAACACAACAAAGTTTCAAAAATGAAAGTTGCATAAAACTTTCTGGGTATACTCACAGGAGTTAGATTCGAAGTTTTATAAGAAATGTCCTCTCTATACAGTACACAGTGTTTGGAAGTTACTGTGGGTCTGATTAGTAAAAAAAACTTCCACAAACCCCTTTTTTAGGAACATTTGAGAAGGGGGGGGGGGGCAAGTTAATGGTTTATTTGGGGAGGAAATTGGGCTCAGGGTTTCAAAAAGCCTACGGTTATAATTTCCTACTGTCAATTATAGAAACAAACAATTTCTTTTCTGGTCGTAGCAACCATGTCATTCGCTTGCAGGCTTAATTGGAACAATAGCTATTTTGATGCGAATTTAGACACTGTGAATTCAGCTACGAATTAAAAATATTAGATTTTTCCTTCAAGTTGTTGTCGCCAAGTCTTGAATAGATTACAACATTTTCAAAAATAAGGTCTAATTATCGCAAAAACGATGCGCGCAGGTTTTTTATAATTATTTCAGCCCTCAGAAGTTGTCACGAGATTTGGATCTAAATTTTACCGATTAGATAAAATGGGACACCTCTTAAAAAATTAGATATAAAATACGAAAATGAGTTACAAGGTTTCATCTGCCTGAAATTCAAATATGAATATGGGGATACTTATGAGAAACCCATCTGAACGGGTTCCAGTCATTTATCCCCCGTGATGAGCACTGATCTTGAACTGGTCATAAAAAGTTGATCCCTTGAAGCAAAAAATAATTGCAAAAATAAACTGGAGAAACCCGTAAAGAATTGCAGGACCTGGTTGCAGTATTTTTGGCTCGTTCGCGTGCAATTTTTCATTACTCCAGAAGGGAGAAGATAATGCCTGAACCCTTTCATTTTATCACTGCGGAATAATTAAAGAAAGTCTCATAAAATTTTGATTTAAAATATGCGTTCAGATAAAATAGGTGGAACAAAATTAAAGAATTCATTGGGTCTAGCATATTTGTAATTTTCGTCTTCAAATTTCAATTACTTTCAGATGTAAAAAAATCAAAATTCCAAATGGTTCGATTTTGTTTTTTGGATTATGCAGGGCGAAGATGAAATTCGTAAGCAAAAAAAAAAGAAAAAAGATTGATACACGAAGAGTTCGAATAAAAACGAAGACGTGCGACTAGACTTTTCAAAATTTTTTTACTGCACTCTGTTTCTATTATTTTTCCACCACTTCCGAACATTTTTAAAAAGTTGCTGCTGTCCTTTATTTCTGCGGTTTGATCTTGCAATTTTACCCGAAAGTTCAACTCTTCCGCCCCTAGAGGAAAGTAATCAAAAAAAGAGTCTCAAGTTTATATAGAGAGAAAAAGGAAAAATTCTTCGCGACTGTGCTGGATCGTCTCGAAAGAGGCGAAAGCGTCGGATCAAATTATCGCCACGTCCTGAGACTGATAAATACCCGCGTATGTCTTCCTCCTTTCTGCCGCAAAAAAGTTGCTTCCTGCCAAACCATGTTCATCCTTTTTTTGTGCCACTTTTACGAGGGTTGGTTCTTAAGTTTTGACACTTTTTGAAATACATCCATTCGAATTTCAAAAATTATAAAAAATTGGTTTTACTCGCAAAGCCCCAAAGTTGGCAGCAATTAAGTGCTCTTCAACATACTCTTTGCCAATTTCAATGCGTTTTTTCATGCAATATAAACCAACAAGCAAAACAGTGCCAAAAATCCAATTCTACTACTTGCTGATGAAGCTGCTCTTTTTGCTGGCAGAATTGGAGCTGTCCCATTGCCACAAAATTAATCCTTTTCAGCTGGTTCTTCACTGCCAGGAACAGCCAAAATTCACAGAGTGCCTAATAATGAACAGAACTTGATTTTTGGCACTGTTGTTAGGCACAGATGTTGTGGCGGAAGAATTTGGTACGCTAAAGTACTGCAAACCATACAAGAAATTTGTCTGAAGATTTATTTGGATTAATCTAGAACATTTGAGATTTTACCCCTGTTTTCTGCAGATTCCTGGAAGAAAAGAGAACAAAAAACCATAGAAGGTCACTCTTCCAAAATTTTGCAATATTCATTATTCCTGTGACAGTCTGGAACCAACCGTTATGAAATTAACTTTAATCCCTCTGATTTCCTGTATGATTTTAATGTGTGTTGCTCTTGCTCTTCTGTGTGTGTGAGATTGTGAAGGTTATTCTGTTTTATCCATTTATGATTTTTATAAGTCTGTCTTTTGTGTTTTGGGGTTAATTTGAAATACAGTTTTTAGCTTTTCTTTTGGGATCTCATAAAAAGAGATCCCCAGCTGAACCCCACAGCTGATTCTTGTGTTTCATTTCCAAAAGTCTGCCTTTTTGTGACATTTCAGCCACAGATGTTGCCAGGCATACAAAGTCCTCCATGCCTGACTTTCACGCACATTCTGCCATGATCTTCCACATTGGAATTCCCCTGATTGCACCATCATTTTTTCCCTCAATTTTCAAAGCTATATTGATTCTTTACAGTCTCCTCTTGTCTCATGCAGTGTTTGGTATACGCTCAAGTTTCTGTCTGAAGAGTGTTGATCATATCCTTTGTCAAATCAAAATATATTCAGTCTTTAATCTTTGGAGTCCTTACCAAATGGCTCCCTGCCCTGTTCCCTGGTGGACCAAGTGTTTTATTCATCCTAATTTCTGTGTTTGCCTCATTTTCATTTTTCTTTGTGGCCTGTGTGCCACAACTGTTTCGACCATTGAATTTATTCCAGGAAAAATGCATTAAAGTATGTGGAATGTATACTGTATGTTGAACCTGCTGCCATATAATGATGGGGAAATATGGATAGAAACAATATTTTGAATTATTGGAACTCCCCTGGATTTATTTGAAAAATTCTCAAAACTCATGAAACAACCCTCGTGTTTCTCTCTCTCTCTCTTTCTCCTCCCACTTTTGGCCAAGTTCATTTCTTTCTTTATGTATATATAACGTCGTTTCGCTCTGCCGAAATGCATCAGCAACAGCAGTTGGGATTAAGCCTGACGCCAACCACGTGTGTGTCAACTCGCGGAAATGTCCCTCGGATATACAGTAATGCAACTCTACTTTCCTCGTTGTTCTCTCTCTTTTTTTACGCAATAAATTTTATTTTTTCATGGTTGAAACTTCGTAATGTGAGGGTAAAGGAACTGTTTCTTCCTGTTACATGCGACAGAAAGTCGGGATGCATATTCAGCAGTTCCGACTTCCGCGTCAGGTGCATGTGCTTTTCAACTGACAACAAGTTTTACTGTAAAAATAAAGGGGGTGGGGGAATAAATTCCTTTTGTTTTTTCAAGAAAAGAAACGTTTGCTGGTGTCTGTGATGAGAACTTGGCGTTCAGTCGGAACAACTCCACGGTTTGCCAATTCTTTCCGCTCTTTCTCTATCTTATTTGAGGAAGGAAAGCAGTATTCCCTTTTTTTTCTTTTCTTCATTTTTCTCTATCTTGAAAAATCTAAATCCTGGAAACTCTGCTAAGAACCGCAATCAAGGTGTAAGGCTTGATTAATCTAATTCTTACTGGTAAAACCTTACAACTTTCAAGCATTTTTTGTAAAAATTTCTATGTATGTCTGCTGGGCTACATGGGGGTAGGACTTAGGAGAAATAGAAATGCTCAACGTAGTTTGTCATCAGATGACTGAAACTACTCCAAGACAATGAGCAAATGCGATAACAATGGTACAATGAACAAGTGCACAACACAACAAAGCTCCAAAAATAAAAGTTGCATAAAACTTTCTGGGTATACTCATAGGAGTTAGATTCAAAGTTTTATAAGAAATGTCCTCTCTATATACACTGTTTTTGGAAGTTACTGTTGGTTTGATTATAGTGAAAGAGACTTCCAGAAACCCCTTTTGTAGGAACATTTGAGGGACGTGGCAATTTAATGATTTATTTGGGGATGAAATTGGGCTCAGGGTTTCGAAAAGCCTACGGCTATAATTTCCTACTGTTGATTAAAGAAACAAACAAGTTCATTTCTGGTCGTAGTAACCATGTCATTCGCTTGTAGGCTTGGAACAATAGCTATTTACGATGCAAATTTACACACTGTGAATTCAGCTACGAATAAAAAATATGAGATTTTTTCCTTCCTGTTGTTGTCCCCAAGTCTTGGATAAATTACAACATTTTCAAAAATTAAGTGTCATTATCACAAAAGCTATGCGTGCAGGTTTTTTTTATAATTATTTCAAGACCTCAGATGTTTTCACGAGATTTTCATCTAAATTTTGCCTATTAAATAAAAAGGGACACCTATTTAAAAATAAGATATAAAATACAAAAATGAGTCACAAGGTTTCATCTGCCTGAAATTCAAATGTGAATATGGGGATGCTTTTGAGAAACACATCTGAACGGGTTCCAGTCATTTATCCACGGTGATGAGCACTGATCTTGAACTGGTCATAAAAAGTTGATCCCATGAAGCAAAAAATAATTGCAAAAATAATCTGGAGAAACCCGTACAGAATAGCAGGACCTAGTGGTTGCAGTATTTTTGGCTCGTTCGCGTGCAATTTTTCATTACTCCAGAAGGGAAAAGATAATGCCTGCACCCTTTCATTTTATCACTGCGGAATAATTATAGAAAGTCTTACAATTTTGAGTTAAAATATGCATTCAGAAAAAATAGGTGGAACAAAATGAAATAAGAATTCATTGGGACTAGCATGTTTGCAATTTTCATCTTTAAATTTCAATTGCTTTCAGGTGTAAAAGAATCAAAATTCCAAATGATTCGATTTTGTTTTTTGGATTATGCAGGGCGAAGATGAAATTCGTAAGCAAAAAACAAAGAAGATTGATACACGAAGAGATCGAATAAAAACAAAGACGTGCGAACAGACTTTTCAATTTTTTGACTGCACTCTGTTTCTATGATTTTTCCATCACTTCCGAAAATTTAAAAAAATTTGCTGCTGCCTTTTAAACTGTGGTTTGATCTTGCAATTTTAACCGAAAGTTCAACTCTTCCGCCCCTAGAGGAAAGTAATCAAGAAAAGAGTCTCAAGTTTATAGAGAGAAAAAGGAAAAATTCTTCGCGCCTGTTCTGGATCGTCTCGGAAGAGGCGAAAGCGTCGGATCAAATTATCGCCACGTCCTGAGACTGATAAATACCCGCGTATGTCTTCCTCCCTTCTGCCGCAAAAAAAGTTGTTTCCTGCCAAACCATGTTCATCCTTTTTTTTTTGCCACTTTTACGAGGGTTGGTTCCTAAGTTTTGACACTTTTTGAAACACATCCATTCGAATTTCAATAATTCTAAAAACTTGGGTTTACTCGCGAAGCCCCAAAGTCGGCAACAATTCAGTGCTGTTCAACGGACTCTTCGCCAATTTCAATGCGTTTTTTCATGCAATATAAACCAACAAGCAAAACAGTGCCAAAAATCCAATTCTACTACTTGCTGATGAAGCTGCTCTTTTTGCTGGCAGAATTGGAGCTGTCCCATGGCCACAAAACTAATCCTCTTCAGCTGGTTCCTCACTACCAGGAACAGCCAAAATTCACAGAGTGCCTAATAATGAACAGAACTTGATTTTTGGCACTGTTGTTAGGCACAGATGTTGTGGCGGAAGAATTTGGTACGTTAAAGTACTGCAAACCATACAAGAAATTTGTCTGAAGATTTATTTGGATTAATCTAGAACATTTGAGATTTTACCCCTGTTTTCTGCAGATTCCTAGAAGGGAAGAGAACAAAAAACCACAGAAGGTCACTCTTCCAAAATTTTGCAATATTCATTATTCCTGTGACAGTCTGGAACCAACCGTTATGAAATTAACTTTAATCCCTCTGATTTCCTGTATGATTTTAATGTGTGTTGCTCTTGCTCTTCTGTGTGTGTGAGATTGTGAAGGTTATTCTGTTTTATCCATTTATGATTTTTATAAGTCTGTCTTTTGTGTTTTGGGGTTAATTTGAAATACAGTTTTTAGCTGTTCTTTGGTGATCTCATAAGAAGATATCCCCAGCTGAACCCCACAGCTGATTCTTGTGTTTCATTTCCAAAAGTCTGCCTTTTTGTGACATTTCAGCCACAGATGTTGTCAGGCATACAAACTCCTCCATGCCTGACTTTCACGCACATTCTGCCCTGATTTTCCATGTTGGAATTCCCCTGATTGCACCATCATTTTTTCCCTCAATTTTCAAAGCTATATTGATTCTTTACAGTCTCCTCTTGTCTCACGCAGCATTTGGTACTTTCAAGTTTCTGTCTGAAGAGTGTTGATCATTTCCTTTGTTAAATCAAAATATATTCAGTCTTTACTCTTTGGAGTGCTTACCAAATGGCTCCCTGCCCTGTTCCCTGGCGGACCAAGTGTTTTATTCATCCTAATTTCTGTGTTTGCCTCATTTTCATTTTTCTTTGTGGCCTGTGTGCCACAACTGTTTCGACCATTGAATTTATTGCAGGAAAAATGCATTAAAGTATGTGGAATGTATACTGCATGTTGAACCTTCTGCCATATAATGATGGGGAAATATGGATAGAAACAATATTTTGAATTATTGGAACTCCCCAGGATTTATTTGAAAAATTCTCAAAACTCATGAAACAACCCTCGTGTTTCTCTCTCTCTCTCTTTCTCCTCCCACTTTTGGCCAAGTTTATTTCTTTCTTTATGTATATATAACGTCGTTTCTGCCGAAATGCATCAGCAACAGCAGTTGGGATTAAGCCTGACGCCGACCACGTGTGTGTCAACTCGCGGAAATGTCCTTCGGATATACAGTAATGCAACTCTACTTTCCTCGTTGTTCTCTCTCTTTTTTTACGCAAATAAATTTTATTTTTTTATGGTTGAAACTTCGTAATGCGAGGGTAAAGGAACTGTTTCTTCCTGTTACATGCGACAGAAAGTCGGGATGCATATTCAGCAGTTCCGACTTCCGCGTCAGGTGCATGTGCTTTTCAACTGACAACAAGTTGTGCTGTAAAAATAAAAGGGGGTGGGGGAATAAATTCCTTTTGTTTTTCAAGAAAAGAAACATTTGCTGGTGTCTGTGATGAGAACTTGGCGTTCAGTCGGAACAACTCCACGGTTTGCCAATTCTTTCCGCTCTTTCTCTATCTTATTTGAGGAAGGAAAGCAGTATTCCCTTTTTTTTCTTTTCTTCTTATAGTAACGAAAGCACACATACACACGTTTCGGTATCGGATAAGCGGAATGTCACTATCGAAAACACGAGTTTTTCTGACTATATAGCAGTGAACCACGGTGTTTGCGTCGTACTACATTGACCTTGTTGGCAAGAAAACATGGGATGATGAGGTCGCTGAAACCTTTTGTATACGAAAATGGGGGAGAATTTAGTGGAAGTTTTCATTTTACAAAGCAGATGATACGTTTTTCCCCCTCTTCTTTTCTTAATCAAGTGTTGCATGTATTTTTGATTATTTCTGGTTTCAAACAATTAAATGTTCGGGATGGCAAATTATTTTTTGTCACATAAAGAGTTTCGACGTTCCGTGATCAGATGATTCACTTTAGATTTTGGACCATGATAACACACTCAGCACCTAAGTTTTCCAAATAATCTAATTGCAGAATTTTTTTTCTCCTAAAAACCGAATAGGTCAAGGGTTCTCGTGAAGTCAGGTCAAATTTTTGAAGAAACCTTACTCAAAAACTTTAAAATACTATAGAACAGTGATGCGTTTTTAATTTTTTGGAAGGAGGAATCGTTGGAATAGTAGACGAGGCACTCTTAAAAAGCAATACACTGTAAACTTTAAAAAAAAAAGCCAAGAAAAATATATTTGTTTTCACAGGTGGTTCTGGTGAGGAGAACATATTTTCTTGAATATAATTTGTGTGTCAGAAAAGGCAATAAGGCATATTATATAGCAGAGCTTATTTATAATGTTGTCTGGAACTTTCAGAACTATTAAATTTACAAGATTTGGGAAAAGATGGAGGACTGAATTTTCCATTTATTCTTTTATACATTCCTCACGTCCTGAAAGAGAAAAATAAGCAAAACATGACAGCAATCAGCAGGACGTGAAGCGCTGCGTTGTTTAAATTGAAGCCCTCAATAATAGTTTAATGATATTAGTCAAAAATAAGTGAGGATATTTTTTTAATTCAGTGATTATTTGAACATGAGGTATAGTCTGGGTGATCGTGAGAATTAAAATATTTCCTGTCAAATTAAAATTGGAACGAAAATGACAGTATATTCTCGTACAAAAATCTCAGCAATTTGCGTAAATTACCGGATGATTCGAAGTGACAAAGAAAAATTCGTATCTTGTTCCAAAAAATTTGGTATTTGTAATTTGTTATGCAGCGTGTTGAGTGAAAAATAATAATAGATTGGCATGATTTTTCGCCTCGAATAAACCTAAGAATTTTTCGACGAGGAAAAAGAAATTCATTTTTGATGCTCTTCGAATTTTATTCAAAAGAATGATGAACTACGAAATTTCAAATCAGCAGCAAGAAAGCAAAATTTTCCTCGTGGTGGAAGTAATAGATATTGTGCTAAAAATTTTCATGTCTTCAGAGAAGAAAGAATGGAAGGAATTGGCTTCGAAACATTTTTTTTTCTAAGTGGAGCTCATATAATCGAATCAATATTTGTGTCTATAAACGTTTGATAATGAGCTTTCAATTTTTTAAAGCATATGCGAGAACATCGATAAAATCCAACTTAAAAAATTCATTTAGAATTAGATAGGAATAAAAAAAAGTTCGAAATGTTTTCGCAAGTAAAACTCATTTTCTGTGGATATCATAAAAAGCCCTGCGTTGATGTCATATATACGTAGTAATGCTTTTAAAGCATGATAAGTAGGCTCCTCTTTTTTTTATTCTTATTAGTATTACCATTTTGAATTCTCGGTTGATTTCCTGCGAATTTTCTCGCAAAGTGTCGAATATTTCATTGTTGACGAGCAGCATATATAAGCGGGACAGAAACCGCGTATAGATACTATGCACAGCAGCCGTCAGCCGCATTTGGCTCCATTCTCAAGCAAGAATTGCTCCAGAAACTGGTTCTGCATGATAATGTTTTCCAAGCTGTTGTAAATCGCGTCCATGAAGAACCATGTGTTGCCTTCTTGCTGTTCAGTCCCACTATATCCGGCTTTTCGTCTAGCTCAGACGTTATTCAAACTCCAGAAACCTATTTTTGGAATCAATCTGCATGACAAAAGGCTTCTGAGAAGAGACCATATGCATAAAAAAAATTAGCATAATTTATTCATTTAGAAAATAAGAAGGTGTTCTTTGGATTGGCAATCATGTACATAGTACCAAGTTTAAGGATCTATGTGGAACCAGCTGGAATATACCATCCTAATAAAGACTCACCCTGAAACAGTGAATACTGTTACTGTCATGGGTCCATTGGATCCCAGACAAAGGAATTGAATCGTGCAGCCATCAGAATGCAAGTTTTGTAATAAGAACTCAAACTATTTTCAGAGGAGTTCATTCTCATTGCCCATTTCATCAATTGGCTGTTAATTCAATGGTTGTATTGGCAGAGTCAATTCCTAGCTCAGAATATTGAATGAGGTAATTAAATTTAAAATGCCCTTCAACACTATGTTCTGACTTATTCTTCTCTCAAAGAGGAATGAAGGATTTCATAGCCAGGTGCTTGGACTGGGTCAGGAAGAAATCAGGTGATTTCTTCCTGTTTCAGGATTGGCCAATTTTAGGAAAATTTAGGAAGTGATGACCACTTCTTGTCCTTTTGAGTGAGGCTCAGTGAGTCTTGCAAAAATGGGATTTTTGCAGGCTCACTGGCCTCAAGATCCAACAAGTTTTTGGGTCCAGTTGCAACCAGATGCTGGAGCTGCGTTGCTTTGGGACACAACAGTTACTGCACCCTAAAGTTAAGCAACACATTTTTCTGAATAAATGTTCTTTTCAAGTCCTGGCAGAAATATTTCAGGGTACATGCTACACAAATCTGGTCACAAGTCACAACCAACTCCAATTGCAGTATAAAACACTTTTTTTCAAGGTACAGGTTCCAATTTGTTTCTTTAAAATATTCCCAATGAAGGTAGGCACAGCCTCAAATTTTCCATTGAAAATGTGACTGACTGGTACTTGTGACATGAAGGGAAAGGAGGAATTGAAGATAGAAATCCATCAAAATTCACCAGAACTCTTTTGTCTCCTTCAAAAAATATTTTTTTGTCAGAAAAGATTGGATGGGGGGTGGATTGAAAACAATAACCCTACAAAAATCATGTTGAAAGGGGTTTTGGATGTTTGAGATACTCTACTGATACTCAACAACTGTAAGTTTTTTTTTGGCACATCCACCCTTACACATATGTGCAGGAATTGCTCAGGAAAACCTCAAGTCCACTAAAAGTGCTAGACCTTACCTGTTATTCAGAGGAAATGCTAGTTCTTGACATTTGAATTTCTTTTTGATGATTGCAGTTTTTCAAACATTCAAGCATGGTTTTCAAACATGGAAAACATCTGGAAAGACCACAAAAGGAAGATAGTGAATGCTTGCAGGTTCAGTTCAAAACAGTCTTTTCAGAAAATTTTTTTGAAACTCGCATTATAAAAAATGACACCAACTGTTTCTGAAGTCCCCGCAAGTTTTTTTTTTGTACCAAGATTCTACTCTACTAATGAAACAATCAGCAACACAAAAGTGTGCCTTGTATATCTGAGTAACTGTACAAAGGTACTTTTAATATCTATACTTTTCTTTGACTTCAAATTTCAAATCTGTAAAATCTTGCTTCACGGGGATTCGCTTTTGTCTTTCTTTTCTTAGTTGATTAGTTTCATTTTACTCTTTTCAATCATATTTATTCATGAGTGGACGCGGAGCCCCTGGAAACTCAGTTCAGACTTCCAAGGGCTCCGCGGGGCACCAACCAAAGACATCAGGTCTCGTTTGTTGTGAGTGGTGGGTCCGGGCATAAAGCTGTGTACTCCGCCACATGGTGTCGCCGAAGCGGCTTCGGCATCTTGGCAATAGATACTTCACCCCTTCATATATATTCCATGGAGTTCTGACTTTTCTCTGTCTTATTGTCCTGTTTTATTTTTTGCGCAAAAAAACCGCAAGGAAATTCAGACTTCAAAGCAAGCGAAGTACAGCAGCGAACGCTTTTAATATCACCCGACAGCTTGGGCTGTGCGTCTTGAATTTGCGAAGGTGTTTGCATAAATAAGCGCACTTTACGTTTTCTGTCGCATCCTGAATAGAGGGAATTGACAACTTTGTTTTTTCTTCTGATGATAGGTGATGGTGATGCAAAAAATAAAAAATAAAGGATTCAAATAAGAGAAGTGTGAGGAAGACAGTGAGTCGTGGGCTAGAATTCGAGGCACGTAACCTAGGGGCACGTTATTCATCTACTTGATGCAGGAAAAACGCAGTTTTTTTTACTGGTATAATATTTTTCTATGGTTTTTCAATAAAGTCTGAATCTTTTGTATGTGTCTCTGTTCATTATGCAAATTTGACACATGAAACAGTACATAATTTACGATATTATGAGCGCATCGTCGGGAATTCTTCATTCCTTTCGATGAAGATTTTGTGGAATTTAGGCGAAAAAACATACCACTCTTTCTTTTTTCGGAAATTTTTATTTTGGTGAGTTTTAAACATTATTTGGATCGAATAAAGAATTAAAAAGAACGCAACAATTTGACTGACATCCGTTCGGGTTTTTTCTCCATAAAGTTTTGTAGGGAGAATCTGAATACCTGCGAAAATTGACAAATACATCATATATTCGTTAATTGTATTACTGTGATTCACTACCGAAGCATTTCACATACATGTTCCATTATTATGACGGTTGAAATATGAGTTCAAGTGGAATATTATATTTAATGCATAATTAATTTCTTGATGGAAGAAAACAATATTAAAAAATTGAAGCATCGAAAATGTTTCAGCATTTCCAGAATGATTCAAATGCTTAAGTACAATTAGAAGGTTTTAATTTTGGGTTACAAGACGCCAGTTGAACAAGTATATTACAAATTGCTCACTTGAAATTTCGATAGGTCTACAAACAAGATTACAGACGTGGCAGAAAGTCCCAAAAAGCACAACAAAAACAAACATACACAAAACACCAAGGACACAAAAAGAACATAAAAAGGAATGCCTTAACAAAATTTTGAAAAATTATTCATATTATTTCAAGTTGAATTAGGTTGTGTTAAGCCGATTAAGTGAGTTTGTTTTAATGCATTTTTTTCAATTGTGCAATTCTTTTAATGTTCATACTGTATGTCTAAATATTAAAAGCTTTTGCTTCGAAGCTTCAGCCCCGATTTTTCAGGCGATTCATGAGAAATCCTTCAAATTTCTTCACACATTTTCAGAGTCAAGAAATACATAATAATAATCATCCATGTTGTACTGGAATGACTGAAGTTCTGAGACGGAATGAAATAGTTTTATGACCCACAAGGGAATTCCCGGCAGTATTAATCTCATACAGTGACCTGGCCAATGTTTTCCGTGACACGTACAGTAATTTGTTCTTAGCTCGCTCTTTGCTCTTTGCCTTGCTCTTCAAATTGCGGCGAGAACTTATATTTGTGGACGTAGATACGATAAGTACTGTACAGTACAGTAATAGCGAGTATTTTTATTCTCCAACATTCACGTCTCTTAAATGTTGACACCATGGTTTTTTCTCATCAGGTTAACAACTTCATGACTTTTTCCTGTTTTAGAACATACAAAGATGAATTTGCAACACCTTTGGGGCACTTGAATGAATTTATTGCAGTTGTTTCAATGGATTTCTGCACAGATAGTAATCAAATGATAATTTTTCCATGCAACAAGGACAAGAAAGGCCTTGTATGAATTTATTTATGCGATTGAATAGGGCTCCACTTGATGAAATCATAGTCTGGAAAACGCCCGATTGACTTTTAAAAACATAGAAAATGTATTTAATTCATGCTTCACTTTTCAAATGTGTCAATAACTGAGAAAGTTGTGATTTCCCACTACAAACAAACTAGAAAGTGCATTTGCATAATCATATGGATCTCGAAATGTGAAGTTGAAAGCAGACGAAAAAAAATTCTGAAAGTTTCTGCTCCGATTTACCTTTTTCCTCGTGATGAATGCGGAAATATCTTTTCATCATCATCCATTTTTTAGTAATTAAAAAAATTCTAGATATAATTAAACTATAGGATCTCTGTATTTCCTCATCCTATGAGTGGGCGAAAAAAGATGAATCCCACCTTTTTTTTCTCGCATGAATCCTTTGAAGTCGAATGAGTTTTCTTTGAAAAAATATCTGCAGGAAAGTTCTGGGTTATGGGGTAATTCGGTTGCGCGTATATTTTGCCGATTCTGCCGTTTGTGCGGGAAAAAAGTTGGCAGAAAAACCTTGTTTCATCACCCGTCGCAGCCGTGTGACAGGGATTACGTCGTCGCCGTCGTCTTCGTCGACGTCCTTACTGTCGACTCTTATTCTCGATTACTTTCAAAGTTTATCTTCAGAGACACACGCTCCGAATACCGGAACTATGCGTCTTCCGGAAGTCTACTTTTCGCCATTATTTAGTTGATGAACGTGGAGTAGGCTGATCATTCGGATTTTGGGAACATTTCTCCTTCTGCTTTTCCCGAGGTGTCCTTTTTTTTTTATGAATTTTTCAGTTCGCAATTTTTGAACCTCTTGAAATTGAGACATTTTAATATTTTCTTTGTAAAATGCTTCTGTGAAACCTAGCCGGGATCGAGTTTTCAAATTTCCGATTTGTATACTTCATGGCTGTCGTGATCATTGGGATTTCAGAAATCATTTTCACAGTTGATTTTTTCAACTGATCATTGGCAGTTTAGAATATTTCCTGCTCAAAATTTCGCATAGATTTAGCATGAATCCCAAGTGATCACCACATTCACGGATTGAGTGAGTGAGAATTGGTATTTCGAAAACGTTTCATATTAGCTGTGTTTGAAAATGTTTCCACCCTAAAAATCTGCCATGATTACACTTTTGAAGTAATTTTTTTATTCAGGAGTTTACACTAGTTTATACGTGCTTCTGCGGAACTTTCAAGTGAAGCTTATTGCGACAGAAACCCACTTTCCAAATTTTTTCATTTCGTGTGGTAATTGATTTGAATTTCAAAGATATTTTCCAAGCTCTATATTTAGGTCATTCAGAGATTTTCTTTCTGATTGAAAATATGTTTAACTTTCAACTTCCTCCTACCTCGGCTCGACTTGGAATTTTGCATGTTTTTGCGCATTTTCATAACAAAAGAAAGTACATATAATAAAAATATTTTTACAGAGTTGCTTTTGAAAACTAGTGCTTGATGACTCGCCGGAAGAATTTTCGAAATAAAATTCCTTTGCTTTTGTTAACTACGAATTCTATGAATGAGTCTGCTTTCCATCAGGGTACAAAAAAACACTTTACCACGAAACTGCGAAGTCTGGCTTTATTTAGGAAAGACTTCATGACATGGATAAATATTTACTGTTCGTGCCGTTGTCGAGATTTGAACGTTTTTCCTGGATGAGGTAGAATAACTTGTGTCGTGTTAGTTATATATCTCAAACTTTGATGTCTTTTTTGCTTTTCTAAATGAAAATGAAAGTTATTATCATCAATGGAACTCACAAAGTTTTGTCCTGAAGAAAATCAATATACTTTTATTGACATCTTACCTGAAATTCTGTTGCTCTGTTGCATTCTAAGGGTATTATTCTCTGAAGATAAAGAATCGTTCTTTATCGACTTATGTGATTTTTTCAACGAGACGCAGTCGTAATTTTGCTATACACTCTTGCAACAATCGAATAAAAAATTTTAAAAACGCTGGAAATTTCCTCCTTATCATTGTGTGGTTTTCTAGAAAATGTATCACCTCATCACGTCAAAGAAAGCCTGATGAGCATTTTTTTTCAAGCAACATATTGCGGAGAAAGAGTTTGCAAGACAATTTTTCTCGTTGGTACTTCATCTCAAAGTTTTTGGTCACATGACACCATGTCATGTTCTGACGGTTATCTTGAAGATGAGCAGCTTTAGTCTCAGTCTTTCTTTACAATCAATTTTGAAGGAATTGTCAATTAGAATCTGCGTACATTGTCATAAGGAACAGATTTCGGAGAAATTTTTGAAGCCGCTTTCGATCTTCGATCGCTGTATAGCTTATTTTAACACTAGTAAACCGCAAAAACTGGCTCAAATTTTAATAACTTAAAAATTTCTACCGATAAAATAATTCCTTCAACCATTGTATGAGTTTATGGTTACTGTATGTTTATGCATTCTAATCAGGTGATGTGCCTCAATTTAATACAAATGAATCAATGATCCGCTGGAAAAGTCTATACTCTGAATTCATAAAATTATTTTTAGCCTAGAAAACATTGCTTCTGGCAAACGCAGTCCGGCAAAGGAAATGATTGAAATGTGACTATCAATCTAATCCCTCATGCCATTTTCCGTGTAAGAAGTAAAAGTTTAATTCCTTAATATAAATTTGAGAATTTCTGCAGATCAGTGCAAATAATTAAAAATCATAAAAAGAAAACTCTCCACGAAACAGGGCATTTTGAGCATATTTAGGCCATCTGCGAGGGCATGACAAAATTCAGCAGGAAACCTTATTTTTGCACAGGTTTCTACATCCATTATTACTTTTGATGTCCTTGATCCGTTTGTACAACTGCTCCAGCACTACTAGACGCAACAAGTTCCATGTCTGCTTTTCATGAATTTTTAAAAACACTGGCTCAAGAGAGTGTTTACACTTTATCCTGTTTTAGAACATACAAAGATGAATTTGCAACACCTTTGGGGCACTTGAATGAATTTATTGCAGTTGTTTCAATGGATTTCTGCACAGATAGTAATCAAATGATAATTTTTCCATGCAACAAGGGCTAGAAAGGCCTTGTATGAATTTATTTATGCGATTGAATAGGGCTCCACTTGATGAAATCATAGTCTGGAAAACGCCCGATTGAATTTTAAAAACATAGAAAAATGTATTGAATTTATGCTTCACTTTTCAAATGTGTCAATAAATTAGAAAGTTGTGATTTCCCACTACAAACAAACTAGAAAGTGCATTTGCATAATCATATGGATCTCAAATGTGAAGTTGAAAGCAGACGAAAAAAAATTCTAAAAGTTTCTGCTCTAATTTTTATTTTTACTTGTGATGAATGCGGAAATATCTTTCCATCATCATCGAGTAATTTAAAACAAAAAATTCTAGATATCATTCAACTATAGGATCTCTGTATTTCCACCTCCTGAGTGTGTGAAAAAAGATAATTTTTTTTTTCTCGGATGAATCCTTTGAAGTCAAATGAGTTTTCTTTGGAAAAATATCTGCAGGAAAGTTCTGGGTTATGGGGTAATTCGGTTGCCCGTATATTTTGCCGAAGCCGCCGTTTGTGCAGGAAAAAAGTTGGCAGAAAAACCTTGTTTCATCACCCGTCGCAGCCGTGTGACAGGGATTACGTCGTCGCCGTCGTCTTCGTCGACGTCCTTACTGTCGACTCTTATTCACGATTACTTTCAAAGTTTATCTTCAGAGACACACACTCCGAATACCGGAACTATGCGTCTTCCGGAAGTCTACTTTTCGCCATTATTTAGTTGATGAACGTGGAGTAGGCTGATCATTCGGATTTTGGGAACATTTCTCCTTCTGCTTTTCCCGAGGTGTCCTTTTTTTTTATGAATTTTTCAGTTCGCAATTTTTGAACCTCTTGAAATTGAGACATTTCAATATTTTCTTTGTAAAATGCTTCTGTAATATTTAGCAGGAATAGAGTTAAATTTTCGATTTTTATACTTCATGGCTGCCGTGATCATTCGGATCTCATAAGTAATTTTCTCAGTTAATTTTTTTTCACTGATCGTTGGCAGTTTAGAATATTTCCTGCTCAAAATTTAGCATAGATTTAGCAAAAATCCCAAGTAATTACCGCAGTCGCGGATTGAGGGAGTCAGAATTGGCATTTCGAAAACGTTTTATTAGCTTTGTTCGAAACTTTTTCTACCCTGAAAATTTGCCAAGATGACACTTTTGAATTAATTTTTTTATTCTGGAGTTTACACTAGTTTACACTAGTTTATACGTTCTACTGCGGAACTTTCTAGTGAAACTTATTGTGACAGAAACTCACTTTCCAAATTTTTTCACTGCGTGTGGTAATTGATTCGTATTTCTAACATATTTTTCAAGCTTTATATTTAGGTCATTCAGAGATTTTTTTCTGATTGAAAATATGTTCAACTTTCAACTTCCTCCTACCTTTGTTCGACTTGGTATTTTGCATCTTTTTGCGCATTTTCATACCAAATGAAAGTACTGTATATGTAATAAAAATATTTTTACAGAGTTGCTTTTGAAAACTAGTGCTTGATGACTCGCCGGAAGAATTTTCGAAATAAAATTCCTTTGCTTTTGTTAACTACGAATTCTATGAATGAGTCTGCTTTCCATCAGGGTACAACAAAACACTTTACCACGGAACAGCGAAGTCTGGCTTCATTTAGGAAAGACTTCATGACATGGATAAATATTTACTGTTCGTGCCGTTGTCGAGATTTGAACGTTTTTCCTGGATGAGGTAGAATCACTTGTGTCGTGTTATTAAAATATTTATCAAATTTTGATGTCTTTTTTACTTTCATAAATGAAAATGAAATTTTTGATCTTCAATGGAACTCACAAAGTTTTGTCCTGAAGAAAATAAATATATTTTTATTGACATCTTACCTGAAATTCTGTTGCTCTGTTGTTTTCTAAGAGTATTATTCTCTGAAGATGAAGAATCGTTCTTTATCGACTTATGTGATTTTTTTTACGAAGACGCAGTCGTAATTTTGCTAGACACTCTTGCAACAATCGAATAAAATATTTAAAAAAAAAACGCTGGAAATCTCCTTTTTATCATTCTGTCGTTTTTTAGAAAATATATCACCTCATCACGTCAAAGAAAGTCTGCTGATGAGCATTTTTTTTCAAGCAACATATTGCGGAAAAAAGTTTGCAAGACAATTTTTCTCGTCCGTACTTCATCTCAAAGTTTTTGGTCACACGACAGCATGTCATGTTTTGACGGTTATCCTGAAGATAAGCCGTTCTAGTCTCATTCTTTCTTTACAGTTAATTTTGAAGGAATTGTCAACTAGAATCTGCGTACATTGTCATAAGGAACAGATTTCGGAGAAATTTTTGAAGCCCCTTTTGATCGTCGATCGCTGAATAGCTTATTTTAACACTAGTAAACCGCAAAAACTGGCTCAAATTTTAATAGCTTAACAATTTCAACCGATGAAATAATTCCTTTACCCCTTGTATGAGTTTATGGTTACTGTATGTTTATGCATTTTAATCCGGTGATGTGCCTCAATTTAATACGAATGAATCAACGATCCGCTGGAAAAGTCTATACCCTGAAATCATAAAATTAGTTTTAGCCTAGAAAACATTGCTTCTGACAAACACAGTCCGACAAAAGGAAATGATTGAAATGTGACTATCCTCATGCCATTTTCCGTGGAATGGATAATAGTTTAATTCCTTGATACAAATTCCAGAATTGCTGCAGATCAGCGCAAATAATTAAAAATCCTAAAAAGAAAACTCTCCACAAAACAAGGCATTTTGAGCATATTTAGGCCATCTGCGAGGGCATGGCAAAATTCAGCAGGACACCTTATTTTTGCACAGGATTCTACCTCCATTATTACTTTTGATGTCCTTGATCCGTTTGTACAACTGCTCCAGCACTACTAGACGCAACAAGTTCCATGTCTGCTTTTCATGAATTTTTAAAAACACTGGCTCAAGAGAGTGTTTACACTTTGCAGAGGCAGGAAAGCCTGTCAAACAGATCTTCTGCTTCTTCTGCTGATGTACTGCATTTCCTCATGGCAAGCTTAGCGTTTATATCATCCTAGTTTCCTGCAGAAAAGACTTTTATTGTGGATAATATGGTTCCATTGATAGATCTTTAAATATTTGTCATTCAATGAATTTTTCAACTAATCATTGTTGAAAGCAGTATATACAAGGGTTCTAACAAAAGTTCTTGGAATATAAATGAAAATGGCGTATAATCACTCTGAGCAAAATTATTCTTGAGGGAAAACATATTCTTTGGCACACAAAAAATCAGCCCTGTTACTGTTTAAGAGAACTTACAAATAGTTTTAAGTAGGACTGTTTCAAAACGAGAGAGGTGAGTTTTCCATACTCCGCGGGAAGGAAGTTAAAAACAACAACATAGGGTCGAAAGGGTAGTCTTAAGAAGAAATAAATTTTGGCATGAATTACAAGGGTTGTTCCAGACCTTCCAAGGTAATTCCGCCCTTTTCTACTAGCCCCAACACCTTAAGCTGGTGTTGGGGCTTGTAGAGAGGCCAGCACCAAATAACTTGCCCCCAAGAACCGTGGAAACTTGTTCAAGGATGCGGACAGCATTTTCTCAATATTTGCCTCCCAAAGTCAATCTAAAACACAGAAAAATCCACTGAGGAAAACCACTTTCCTCTTCTTCCTTCTTTCTCCCAAAAAAACGAGACTCAGAATTCATTCCACTGCCAATTCTTGAAGTGTACAGAGCTTGAAATCATGCATTGAATCCTATCAAAGACCTTGTTCGATTTTATGCTTTTGCATTCTGTTCACAATGAAGAAATTTTTCCTCAAATATGTTTCTATGGATGGTGACAACTTCATGAAGTATAAGTTTTGTTAAAACGTTTTACATAGAAAGTTTTACGTTGTTTATTTACTACACTCGTTTTTTTCAAAAGAACAAGACGAGTAGTAGAGGTAAAGATGAACCTTTTGTTTAAATTTACTTTACTTGTACTGATTTATAATACAATACATCTTTGGCAGTTGCTATCATGGTGGGATGGCTAATGAAGTATGCGGAAGTATACTTATTATTGAATAAATGTTTGCAGCCGAATTTTCCAAATGCGCCAAATGAATAATGTTCCAGCGCTGGGAAGAATCATTGTTTCAGCTATTGGAAAAAATCGATCATTAATGAAAATATTTCTACTCTCTGATCAGTCAAGATATCAAGTCAATGGATTCCTGGTCAAAGATAAGCTATTTAAAATAACACGCTGTTGAGAAAATACAAAGAAACCTTCCGGAGGAGATATCCCCACTTGAGCTATCTCCAGTCTCAAAGTTTGCATCCATCATCTCAAAATTTGTGCAAGAGTTTCTGAAATCTATGACAAGTACTAGATTTCTTCGACATTAAGTTTGAGTCCTTGAGTAAATTATTATGTATTCAAGCAGAGAGGAACAGGTTTCAATTTTACTTCCATTTTTGCTCTGCCTGTCTGACTATAAAAAATTTGCATGAATAATATCATGGTACTGTACTGACATTTTCCTTAGCTTCAATAACCTATCAGAAGACCCTCCTATATCTGATTTGAGGACTGTAAATGGTCTATTATGAACTAATGAACAGAACACTTTATTTGCTGCTTTTCAGTGTTCACAAGGTTCAATCAAGATTTCCACAACCAAACCCCCTTCCCACCCAGCCCAAATCCACTCAATGACATGTAATCACTTCAGAGCAGGAAACAGAGCACAAATTGATAACAAAAATAAAAGGAAATACAATCCATGTAATACAAGTGGACATCTAACACGTATGCGTACACCCATTCATTCCCTGACATTGGAAACAAAATATACGAGTATGTAAAAATTAATTTAAAGCACTCCGCTTGTTTCTGTATGAGGTTTAGTTGAATGAACAAATTAGAGATAATCTTTGATGAGAAATCATATAAGGCCAACAGTTTATCTTGATCCTTTATGATTTCAGTAAGGGTCTCATCATTGAATCCCAATACTTGTTAGTCTTTCTTAAGCTTGTTTCTTGTTTCTATGATGTATTATAGTTCATAAATAGGTATGACAAACAAATCACTCCGAATAGTCTGAGCAACCAAGTCTGATTCGCTCTACTTCAAGATTCACACACACACGCACGCACCGGTTTTCGCTCTAATTCAAGTTTGGCATGCAAAAAAAAAAGAAGCTGGAACACTTCCTGGGCTGTCGGATCGCGTAGAACAGGTTGGCAGAGAGCGTTGGGGGGCCGTGTGTGAGTTGAATGGCGAGGATGGCCGTGAACAATTTCCGTGCTGAATTTATTTGCGTGAAAATAGAAAATAAAAGGAGAGCAAGGATGGATTTATTTTTAGCATGCGAGTCCCCGGACTTCCTTCCGTTCTTCTTCGCAGCAATGAACTTGACAAAATTCACTCCCTGGGTGAACTGATGAGTGAGGTCGTCGGGGAGTTCTTCCTTCCGGGTTTCTTTTTTATTTTATTTTTTAACCTCCCAATAGTGGATGAGTTAGTGAGTCTGGCTTGACTTTACCAAGTCACAGGTTTAAGTACTTGTGCTGTAAAGACAATACTGTACTGACCATGCAGTACTTGGTACATACATTTTGGAAGGATTCAGGGAAACAATGGACAAGCCAGTGAAGGATCGAATTTATAGAAGCGAGAAACCCTGAAATTTCGCGATGAACAGCTGCAGAATTGAACGGATGTCAAATAAAAAAATAAAATAAAAAAATATAGATATATTTTTTTATTTTTTATTTATTTATCTATTTTTTGTTGTGCTGCTATTCTATATGCACGGCGTCTGAAAAACGATGGTGTTCCTGTTTCCAGATGTAGTCAGTATTTTTTTTAGAAATATTTTGCTTGGAGTGCTGGTACTTCCTTCGGAATTTTGATCAGTATTGAAGAAACCTGTCCCATTTATCCAGGTGCTCGGTTATCTGAGTTCAGATATATTTTTTTCAACTTTTTGTATCACATGTATTTATTCTCACTCTGAATCGGGATTTTTGGAATTCGAATGCTGTATAACATTTTTTATTTATTCTATATTTGATTAGTGATATGCGACTATATAGATTTGAAAATGTACGTGATGGTTTGTTCCTTCTTTACAGTTTCACATGCTGATTTTTGTTTTTGGTGAATGGAGATTGACCTAATTTTAAAGGATTATGAATTTTTCATTTCCTAAATAACAGAAATACGCTTAAATTTCTTGAACTGCAGAAAATACGGAGACGAGAAAGTAGTTCATTTGACCACTGGAGAAAAGTAACTTTTTTTTATGATTTTGGATGTTCAATAAATTTTGAGACAGTCCAAGGAGCAAGCCAATTCATTTTTTTTAGAACGGCTTCGTCATATGCTCTTTTAAACCTTATCTATCAAATTTTGTTTGTAGTTTTAATTTTGTCTACGAGATTCAAAACTTTACAATTTCAATCGAACATCACTTGTTTCGTTCAAAACACGAGCAACAATTTAAAAATCCTAATTTTAGCCTCGCACGGGAAATTTACGGAGTTCTGATAAAAATCTTGTGATCGCTACCAGATACCACAGATGGTCGTATGATTCTTTTCCACGAACTGAGGATCACGGAAAATTCCAATGCGAGGCTCTGAAAAAAAAAAAAAAGAATTGAACTGCACTCTTCATAATTTTATTTGTTTTCCATGTTTGTAAAGACAAATCGTTCAATTTCTCCGGTATCAATAAAATTGTGTCGAGTATCATGTTGAGTCACATTTTCCATTTGTTTCATTATTCAAAAGTTGGTGTCGCAGTTAATCTTTTTATTGGAACCATGGAAAGTGGAAAATTTTGAGAGTAGGATCACTTGTATCCATAAATCTCAATGATGAACGTTGGTTATTTTACCGAGAAATACGAAAAAGCAGGATGAACACTTCCTACTGAAGTTTCTTAGACTTGTCCTGCAACATCGCTGATATTTAGCATAAATTTGAAAATAATTTCGAAGAACTTTCGAACTTTCTCAAATGATCGGATAGTCATGAGTTGAAAGTGAATCCATGTATCAGCAGTTCCGTAACATTTCGAAGCAAAACTTAGCGTGATTCGTCATATTTTCCGTCACCTGTTCAACAGGTGACGCAGCGACTTCAACTGTTTCTCAAATATGAACACAGGTGTCGCTCTTAAGAGCGTAACCCGTCGCCCGACCTATTATTGTACAGCACAAGTGAACCCGACATCCATTCCGTTCGTCTTCATCTTTCTTCGACACCTCACCGTTATCTATACACACTCCTATAAGCAGTATAGACGGAAATAGCATTCTTTCACCTCACGCGAGAAAATGTACATTTGCTGCTCCATACTTTATTTTTATTTTCGCTTTTCTTATTGTTGGAGGAAGACTCCGAATATACAGGATGAGAACACCATCAGGCGTTTGGTATGGGTCGCATCATTTTCGCCTACAGAAGAGTGCGTGCCTTCACTTCTTGCAAATTGAGTTTGTCCGCCTCTTTTATTCCCACTATATACTGACGGGTCATCTACCCGATAATCCGCGTGGGAATGAATGGGATGTCGTTTCAGTTTGGGATGTCAAAAAAAATCGAGTCGGCGCTGGTACTGGGGTTTAGTAGTAATAAGGACGTTTTTTTTTAAGATGGAGATACAGTGGTAATGAGCGTGAAGAACTCTTTCGTGAAACGTGTAATTGATAATTGGGAACCCGTCGTTTCACCCTGAAAAAAGGCAAAATTTGGTGTCAGTAAGAGAAGCTTTTTTAAAAAAATCACAACAGTGCATCCAAGGTAAAGTCAGGTAAAATCCTGGCTTATTTTTTAAACACTGCGGAAAATTGTTGCCCAAAAGTTAAAAAAAATCCATCTCCAAGGCTGAGCGCCTTTTCATCTCATCCCTGGATTATTTTTATTACTTTCAGCTTCTTGGCCCTTTCATTTTGGGCCTCAGAAGAAGGGTTCCTATTTAAGGGCCCCAAAAGATTAGCAGAAAAATTCCAACATTGGGAAATCCTAAAAAACACATTTTTGCTGGACAAAGTCCAACTTTGCCCTAGGCCACCTGGCTTCGCTGTCATGGCCTTCAACAAAATTTAAACCTGGGCCCACCCAAGAAAATCTGTAGTTTTACCGCATTGGGAAAGAACCCATCACTACAGAAGGGTTAAATATACATTTCTAGAAACTATTGATAGTTCCCCCCTCCTCAAAATTGCAGAACCAGAACCAGAACCAGGTGCTTCTTGGCACCATAGCATCTTTGACTCCAAATTCTCAACCTATTATAGGTCTTTCCATCATATAAAGTAGCAAATAATTAAGGCCATTCACTTGCACCCATCCTTGTTTATTTTCCAATGCAACCTAGGTGCAGTCATGTACCTGTCCCATGCATCCAATGAATATATAGGATGCACTATGAAGTATATTGTCCAAGCACTCTCTCTGTGATCATTGCTGGTTTGGTTTGCATTGTTGTTGGTTGACTTGGGATTTTATATATTAAAAAAATACTCTTGCATTCTTGTTTTGAGAAGTAGATTCATTTTGCAAAACCCTAGCCATAAGACTCATACTTCTTGACTCAGTTTATCCTGATGAATAAACACTGAAGCAATTTGAAAGATTAAAAGCAAAGAAGACATTCAATGCAACAGTCATTTAATCCAGTCTATCTTTGCAGTTTAGGATAAAATATCTTTATTTGTCTCTTTTCAAAGGTTTTCAAATTCAATGCAAGAAAATTCAGAAAACTTTGTGACCTGACCTCCTGGACTTCAAATTTTGGGAAATTTTCACTACTGTACAGTATAATAAAGTGTATATAGTGTACATGAATCTTTCAATTTTCAAAACACTCTTACTGTATACAATGATTCAAGTCAGGGGCATAATTTCCAAATCAACTAATGACCCCAAATCATCATTATTCCTGCAAAAAAAAATTCTACCTCTATGTCACCATTACTCGCACTTCTTGAGAAAGCACTTTGCACATTAACTATTAACCCTTGGGCAGCAAAGTGGGACTTTTTTTGCAAAATTTGGTGTCAGTAAAAGAAGCTTTAAAAGAATAACAACAGTGCATCCAAGGTAAAGTCAGGAAAAATCCTGGCTTATTTTTTAAACACTGCAGAAAAATTGTTGCCCAAAAGTTCAAAAAAATCCATCTCCAAGGCTGAGCGCCTTTTCATCTCATCTCTGGATTATTTTTATTAATTTCAGCTTCTTGGCCCTTTCATTTTGGGCCTCAGAAGAAGGGTTCCCATTTAAGGGACGCAAAAGATTAGCGGAAAAAGTCCAACTTTGGGAAATCATAAAAACACATTTTTGCTGGACAAAGTCCAACTTTGCCCTAGGCCACCTGGCTTGGCTGTCATGGCTTTCAACAAAATTTAAACCTGGGCCCACCCAAGAAAATGTGTACTTTGTCCCACAATGGAAATGAACCCATCACCACAGAAGGGTTATATATAAATTTCTGGAAACTATCAATAGTTCCCGCCCCCTCCTCTTCAAAATTGCAGAACCAGGTGCTTCCTGGCACCATAGTACCTTTGACTCCCAATTTCTCAACCTATTAAAGGTCTTTCCATCACATAAAGTAGAAACTAATGAAGGACATCCACCTGCAGCCATTCTTGTTTACTTTCCGATGCATGGTATGTGCAGTCATGCACCTGTCCCATGCATCCAATGAATATACAGTATAGGATGCACTATGAAGTATAGTGAATACAGTATTGTCCAAGCACTCTCTCTGTGATCATTGCTGGTTTGGTTTGCATTGTTGTTGGTTGACTTGGGATTCTATACATTTAAAAAATCTTCTTGCATTCTTGTTTTGAGAAGTAGATTCATTTTGCAAAACCCTAGCCATAAGACTTATACTTCTTGACTCAGTTTATCCTGATGAATAAACACTGAAGCAATTTGAAAGATTAAAAGCAAAGAAGACATTCAATGCAACAGTCATTTAATCCAGTCCATCTTTGCAGTTTAG
Organism: Notodromas monacha; assembly: GCA_905338405.1. Classification (NCBI taxonomy): domain Eukaryota; kingdom Metazoa; phylum Arthropoda; class Ostracoda; order Podocopida; family Cyprididae; genus Notodromas; species Notodromas monacha. The sequence goes on from CAJPEX010001150.1 coordinate 28,509, forward strand.
GATAAAATATCTTTATTTGTCTCTTTTCAAAGGTTTTCAAATTCATATGCAAGAAAATTCAGAAAACTTTGTGACCTGACCTCCTGGACTTCACATTTTGGGAAATTTTCACTACTGTACAGTATAATAAAGTGTATATAGTGTACATGAATCTTTCAATTTTCAAAACACTCTTACTGTATACAATGATTCAAGTCAGGGGCATAATTTCCAAATCAACTTGCATCATACATTTTACATTCTGCTAGATGCTCTCCGGACTTGAATTTCTGAAATGGTACACTTCGTTAAATTCCTAGCCTGGTTGAGTTTATATATTTCACCTTCTGCGCTTATTTCACCAAAGTTTATCTTTCTGGAAACTCCTTCATGATTTATAGGAATTATATATCCTTGACAGGCGATTTTAATATTATTGTACACGGAAAACCCCGTTGAAGATCTGATTTTTGGTTGGAGTGACATTTTGATGTGGAGTTGAAATATGAAAAAGGCAATAAATTTTCCAAATATCCAGGTTAATGACCGCGTGGGAATTTTCTGTTCTTTTTTTTCACCGAAATGAAAAGCCTTGGAACCCATGGTTTTCTTTTTCCTTTTATTTTGGGTTCGTATGGTGAGAATGAGGAGGCGTGACTGGGCGCGATGCCACAAACGAGCACCACGCGTCGCAACCCGTTGTCACGCATTCTCGTTGTTTCTTTCAATAAGGTATCCTTTCCCCTATTCCACCTTAATTTATTGTACACTTGATTCTTTAAAATCAAAGGGGCCCAGTTTTACCTCCTTGTTTTCTGGAGTTGTGTGTAATTTTTTGTTGTTGCGGAATTGTGTTTCATTTGGATCGTTTGGGGCTATTCTTGGACGAGATGATGTGGAGTAAAAATCTTTCGAGGGGCATTGTTGTGAACAAAGGCCCGGGCGTGGTTGGGATCACTCGTGGGTTCGGAGCCCCTTCTCAGCATTCCGGTCGTTTCTGGCTTATCGACTATAACTATATGGGTTCGAGAGGAAAAAGAAAATATTATGAACATCTCGTTATATGTCCTATTTTCTTGCTCGAAGATGGATTTGATTGCACCGATTGACAAAAGGAAGCTTCGAACGAAGAGAAGAAAAACTTTTTGTTGGCGTCTTGCGCTTTTTTTTTCATCATTCTGTATCAGGATCAAGGTAAAATATTCATTTCTTGATGACGTCTTGTTTCTTTTTTCTACACTTATTTAATATCATGATCTGGGATAAAATGGTAACTGATTCGGAACAGATCACATTGTCTAGTGCCATTCAATTCTAGGTCACTTTTTGAAAAAAAAAATATTTGTGGTTTCTAATTAAAAAAATTAATTTATTCATCCTTTTTCGAAATATTCACGGTCGTAAGTATATGCAGAATTTTAGTTTAAATAGTGATGAGAAAAGCGGAATAATCATCTAAAAAGCCAAGAAAGTGATACAGAAAATATCCGGTGGCTATATTGTGTGACACAAGCCTTTTTCGTTCTTCCAGGATTTGTAAAATATTTTGACTTGAGTAATACGCAAAACAAAAAAGCATAGTTTAAAGATGAGAAACATATAATTAAGAGCAACAAATTATAAGTCCCAGAATTCAATGAACCAAACCTTAAAAAATTTAGTCGTTGGGTCTCGTTATCTTCGAAATATTCAAACAAATATATGTTCTGGCTTCATTAACACGGGATTTTTGTTTTGTGGACTCTCTTTTAGTTTTTTTTTAATTTAAAATTATGCAAACGCGTAAGAACGGATGGTTTCTGGAAAACTTGCGAACAAATCTCTTTGGCCGAAGTCCAAAATTTTGGTGAATTTCTAACCAAGGAATTCAAACATTAGCGTTTTTTTTTCGAAGCATCTCGTGTCCAAAAAAATGCTCGAATTTGCGTAAAGGATATTCAAGTTATTCTGACAACCATTCAGTTTCAATAATTAGCTGAAAGACGTCTGAGGCTGTTACACGTTTAATAAATCTTTCTTTCGATGAGCTCTTCGATTTCAGTCGACGAAAGAAAAAATGGCGAAAAGATGACGTTTCTCCTAAAACACCCAATCCTTGGATGCAAATTTTACCATGCAATCTTCAAATCTCAAAATCGGTTCTTTCAAGGAAATTTGTTTCAAAATTTGCCCCGACAAGTTATTTTGATGCATAATTTTTTTTTAAATGGTAGAATACTTCGTCATTAGTCCCAAGAATAGATTTTCTTGTAGGAGTGATGGGATAGATCATCTTTTAGGGATTATCTCTCGATTAAACAGGAATAACTCGAGCAATTTTTGGTGGATCAGATTATTCTGAAAGTATTCAAAATGATTTCGTATGCTTATCTGGATCCAAAGACTCATTGATCTGGTCTAGAAACTAGAATCTCTTGCGAGATTATCATCTCGTCAGTTTATTGTTGGGAAATATGCTTCGTCGTCACTTTTCGCTGCGATTCCTCAGGAAGGTGGTTCATGTCTTTTTTTTTTCAATGTTTAGTATAGACAATGAAATAAATAATCTTAGCCTTGTTCGTGTAGTACATATTTCCTCTAATGATCGTATTTAAATTTTGGGAGATTTTCTCGAGAATTTTCAGCTTGAAAATTCCCGAGAAAGATGCCAAAAGAAATCTTCCGACATTTTTTTCCACGAAATGTGCCCTTCTTTTGCCACCGGAATTGAAGCAGATTTCAGTGTCATGCAACAGCTTGTGCCAGAATTTTGAACCTTGTGACCCAGAGAAGTGTCAAGATTATCCTCAGTCAACATGAGGTCTGGGAGTGTTAATATATGGAGCCACAAAGGAAAAGTCAGGAACAGTATACTGTTTGTAGGAATAGTCTCAAATGCAGCTTCACAGATGTCACTCTTATCTGACATGGCTGGTAAATTGTGTGAGATTCCGGAAATGCGAGTACTTTGTAGGTGGAAAATGTTCTTCCGGTATCGTATGACTAGGATCTTTAGATGCACGTTTCACATTCGGCTTTGAAAAGAAAAATCATGACTCGATGTAACACATGTTGAAAATATAAATAACAAATATGTTTCAGCAATTAAGATTTTACCTGAATAACTTCAAAATGTCACGAGACAATAAAAATTTAACGCTGCATAAAAATACTGCACGGATGAAAATAAGCATATTAATTGGCAAAATAAATTATCTGTAATTTACAGGCATGGAATTTGGTCATTATATAGTTTTCATTGAAAAATAGAATTTTTGAAATTACTGTATATTTTTTAATGCCCAGCTCGTACAAGACAAAAAAATCATTCGGAACTGAGATTTTGTTTTGTTATTCCGATCTTACTTTCATCTGTTTGTGAATTTCATCCAATGAGAAAGTATAGTTCAATTACCAATTCAAAAAAAGGTTCATGATTTAGAAGAATTTGTACGTAAAACAATTGACATGTTTTGTAAATTGTATTACAAATATTCTGTCATCAAATATTAATATGAGTGTCCTGTAACAGGTTTATAATGACGCTTCCTATTCTTCTGCAATGTATGTCCCAAAATGTAACCATACTTTCTTGCCAAGCAACTCAGATCCAAATCTGAGGAGGTCATAACGCGTACTTTTACAGTGTCTGGTTTGCGGTCATTCCCCATCCCAGTTTCTGTTTTCCAGACTGAATTGCATCATGCATGTCTGGTTTATTCTGAATCTATTTAAGGTCCCACAAAGTGTATATTCTGTATTCATTGTCAGTCTGGCATTTGTTGCAGTCACATAGAAATATAAGTACTCACGTCTTTATAATGAGATGTCTTATTCACTTAGAAACTCGGGTTATAGGAACAAAAATCTTCTCATCAAAAGTTTATTCTTGGAAGACAAATTCATATTAGATTAATTGCGTCCAGAAGAAGACGTTCTTCTAGAACTGCAATAGTGTCTTTTATTGATTCTTCCCAAATAAGGATAACAATTCCATAGAAAAATATTTTTTTGGGATCAAGCTCACAACAAATTGAAAACAAAATTGGAAGCATGGATACGGGTGTGTTGCAGTCAGCAGATTTGTGTGCCAAAATCCAGTCTTTGGCTGGAAAAATAAATAAAAGTCAATTTGCAGAAATTCATATACTTACATGTTTTGTTCTTTTCCTCCGCTTTTTTCACGCTTCATCTGCGCCTGCATGATAACAGTAGAATTTAATCTGTCATCCAGGAAGCTACAGCACGAAACGCAGAGCAAAAATTCTGACATGAGCCATCCTTCAAGCGTATGGAACGTGACACACCTCGACATTCATCTTTCCTTTCGCGAAAAGACGAAGACAGAAAGCGGGGAAAAAACACATACACACATATATATATAATCGAATAAAAAAGCTGGAGATAGGTTTTGAAATTATTTTCGAAATCCTGTCGCGGGGAGGGAAATTAGAAAGCAGGAGAAAAGTTCGGGGTCTTCAGAATTTTAACACGTTTTTCAAGGCTCTCCACCACCTTCTTCATCTCACGCCTTGAAACTGCGAAGAAAACATTCTTCTTTCAGTTTTGTGTGTTGCACATCCCATGATGAACTGTGACATTCTTTGGTTGTTTCATACGTTCAACCTCAAAATACCGATCTCCGAGTGTGTAGATGAACAGGAGCCAAATCCGTGTTTTAGAAAATTAGCGGGGCATTTTCGAAAAAAAAAAAAAATTCGCGGTCGTTTTTGCAAAACTTACTTGCTCAGGACCCTGTCCCGGACCGAAGCGACGCAGCTCCAGCATCCAGTGGAAACCGGACCCCAAAACTTGTAGGATTTCCAAGGCCTGTGAGCCTCGAAAAAATCCCGTTTTTGCGAGACTCACTGAGCCTCACTCAAGGACAAGAAGTGGTTTTCACTTCTTCGATTTTGCCTGAATCGACTGATGGCTGCACAATTCAATTCCTTTGTCTGGGATCCAATGGACCCATGACAGACCCTTCACAAAGAATGTGAATCATCCCGGTTTTGATGCATAATTTCTTTAGATGCCCATTTTTTGGAGTCCATATTTATGTTCAACCAAAAAGCAATGATGCCTATTATTTTAATTGGAGAAATCAAGCATTATACCTCTGATTTTGCTTACCCTATTGAGGACAAATGTCATCAATATAATTTGATGTGGAGTGTTGATTAAATGATGACAAAACACGTTAATCAGTCTGGGGCAGGAACAGGAATTCCTTTTAGAAATTCCTAGTTTAAAGGGAGAAGTGTATTTTGCAAAGTATAACTGAATAAAATGACTCAACAAACTTAAATTGCAAGAATAACTTGGATAACTTGAGTAACACAGCTGAACTGATAAATTGATTCTTCTAATGATGATATGAAAATGAGCAGTGCTTATATACTACTGATTATATTTAACCTTCAAAAGGTTATACTTCACAAATCAGTAAGAAAGATATGGATGAGTATGCTGAGGTGCCAGGATGTTCCTGGTACTGCAATTTTGAGGATGGGGAAAATACTTTTTACTTCTGGGAATTGTTTAGAGTACATTACTTTACATGGCGTGCATGCCCACGTGCCCTATTCCTGCATGGAATTTAAAAAACAATGAGGTTGTGCCTCAGTTGATGCATTCATTTAATTACCGGAAGAAATTCATTAACTTGCAATAATCTTGACGACGAAGTGATGCCAGATTTTTGAACTATTCAGGTTTTCAACATTGCCTTTAGACGTTCTTTAGCGAATCCACAATTGGATACTTTTTCATAGCCATAAAATGGAACCGGAAACAAATTTTAAAAATGGAAATGAATGAAAGAGAATGAATTAAAAGTATTCGAGAGTTCTTTTGAAAATAAGCTTATATAGATCTCTTTCAAAAAAATAATTCGACATCGGTAAAATGCTTTGTTCCAACTTGAATGCTTCCAAACAAATAATCCCTTCCTCGCCGATGTTCTGAAGTTTATTTCACATCAGAATCAAAAATAAATGTTCACCGAGTTTATCTTTCTGAAGATTAATTATGTGAAGAGTCCATTATCCGGACCAAAAAGGCAGTTTACTGTACATCTTGAAGCGAGAGCTCAGAAAATGTCCAATCCGTTCTTTTTTACAATGATTTTTATATGAAATGGATGATGTCGCAAAATTAAAAATAACTGAATGAAGCCGCGTCCTTGAATTTGAAAAGCAGAGATTTGGATGATTCTTAAAAACGAGCATCTTTTAATTTTTTTAAATATCACTTTCATAATCTCAAGTGATTTTAAAATGCTCATTTTACCTTTTGAGCAACTCGATTAGTTTTTATTCAAGGACAGACATACGATCTTTCATCATTTCATATCTCTAATGATGGAGATTTTACTCAATGAATTAATCCACTGCCAGAAGCTCTAATGCTTTTACAAAATCCGAAAAATCGTTCTCACCTCGCCTTCAGACTTCCCTTTCCAGAAAGGAAAAAAAATTGAAACTAGGTGATCCCGACAAAGAATTCGAAGTAAACAAAATGTTTTCTGAGTCCAGGCAAAATTCTCACGAAGCAAAAATCTGCAAGTATAACAGCTGACTCAGACAAGACTTTTTCTGCTATCTGGAGCCTGTGATATTCGCCGTCCCAACCTCGGCACAAAAAAAAACATATTTTTTGCGCGCGCTCCTGTTGGCAAAAAACCGCGAAATAAATTGCACTGTGTCGCGGTCTGAATCCTGTTATTCTGTTCCGTGAACCATGCGGCATTCAACGCTTGCGAAAGAAGGTGCAACCATTTTCAGTGTGTTCAAATGTCAAAACTTGACAAATGGCCAATTATTCACGTGTGATGAGTGTTATTGAGAAGCTTAATTAAGCGCCGATTATTGCGGGTCATATGTGTGTTCGCTGATTTATCTTTTGGCACGTTGCTCAAGTGGAAAATCTTTAATGGTCATGGAACTCCTTTTTTTCCGCTCAAATTTATACAGAATTTTATCTCGTTCAGTGTCAAGTCAGAAGCAATCTGAAAATTAATTTCGCTAAAAATTTAGCTCCTTTTGGCCAATGTCCATCATATACAGTTTGCTGTAGTCAATAATGCTGATACAGTAACAAGTTTTTCAAATCAAAGCACGAGCTTCCATTAAAAAATCGAAAATTTGTCTTCCGAATGAAAAGTTACCTCAATTTTCAATTAATCAAACTTATTTTCAAACCGGCATAACTACGATTTTTCAACATCAAGTAAAAGTTGTCGACGCCAAAAAAATACTCTGCGATTAATTATTTTTAATCTTCATTTTTCCCTATATACCTCAGGATCACAAGCAGCACTCATTATCTTGAGCAATATTTTATCAATTTTTGAATTGCACATGAGGTTGGTTCAATTATGCGGAAAACGAATGTATTGCCATTAACATGTAATTAATCGAAAATCCACGTTAAATATTTTTCTTGGGTAAGTATAAGCTCAATTTGTGCTTTTCCTGGTTTCGTGTGATTTAAATTTGTACGTATTGAGATTCTGTAAATTAAAAAAAAAATGCACTAATTTTAAACTTGTTCGCAGGTGTGTAATCTATCAACTGAGAAAGTTTATCAACTTGTAAAACAATTGAAATATTGATTTGTTTGGTGAATCCACGGAGTCACTGATTTTTGCCATTCTCTCGCAGTCTCGCTACATTTTGTCACAGAAAAATGAAACCCACATGTTCAGAAAGTTTGTGAATCGGAAAGATGATTGTCAACTTGCTCAACTGGTAAAGTTCATCACTGTGTGCAATCAAATTCAAAGATTGATTCGTAGAACATCCATATATAGAAGTGATATTTCTCAAGAAGTTCAAGGTGCTTGCAATGAAGTTTGGATCTTGAATAAAACTCAATAACTTGATCTCGGGATTCTGGAAATAAGGGTTTTCAAGGATGTGGAATATTTTCATTGAGATTATTGTTTTGAGATTGAATTTCCGTTCATACAGTTCATGTTTCTTGCAGTTTTTAATTTTCTAAAGATTTGAGGATTTTATGACCATTTCGTCATTTCTGTTTCCGGTGGTAGTTGGGGTGAAACCCAATTCACACAGAAGTTTCCAAGGAAAAGTTTCAGTAAATCACCAAAACTTGCTTTTTTATGACTACAGGCCTAGAAACGAATTTGAACAATAGGGCTATCTTCAAGAGATCAGGTGTGAAGATATGAGCTGACTTGATAAATTGCTGCTACTACACCCTAACCAAATTCCCTTCACTGCGAATTGAACCACTTCCCCCGTAAGGATCCCCCCAGCCTCAGAACCCACTTGAACCTCGCGGGAGCGACAACTCTCGCGGGGACTCACCCCTCGCGGAGGGTGGCAAGAACAAAAAACTGCAAAGTACAAATGTGTACCAGTGTTCTTCAAGCCAACCTTTCGTGAAGAAAACAATAATTAAAGAATTGATCTTATTATATATTACACAGGAAACAAAAAGATAAAATGAGTGAAACGTTTACAGAAATACATCACGTCAGTGATGACGAGAATTCAAATGATACGACCAACGAACAAGGCAAGTTTCAAAGAGTATAAAACTTGATACAAAAAATTAATACGAATCCCTATCGAATATAGATACGATAGAGGATCCCATCCTAAGCGAACCATTGGAGAAGCTTATGGATCGAGCGCTGTTGCGCAATTTACCTCAAGATGAGGAAAATGTTGCTGTCGGTGCACAGGAAGGTGACGACGCATTGGCCCGTTTTTTACCAGCATTACAAGATCGGGAGCCGATTTGTACTCTGGGAACAATTGCTAAACAAGTTGTGGAAAAAATATATAAAAATGCAATGGCCACGTGCAACAAAAAAGACGTAGTGGCAGATTATAACAAGATACTGCCACCTGTTGGAAACACCATAGTGGGAAATGTGCCAAGAATCAACCATCCACTGTGGAATACACTCTCAAAAACATCCAGGAGTGTAGACGCAACACTACAAAAAATACAAAATATGCTGATGTGTGTAAATAGTGGCATAGTGAAAGTGTTTATCAACGAAGGTCTACCTGAAGCGCTGAGAGATACAATGGGTAATACTCTCAAAGCCCTCGCAGTGTCTTATATGATGCTGCAGGAGGAACGGAAAAAGAATGTGCGCAATAATGC
>CAJPEX010001150.1:39096-66245 GCA_905338405.1 Notodromas monacha
GCAGTGAAGGGAATTTGGTTAGGGTGTAGTAACAAAATCCCCCAGGCAAGGGCACCGTTAGCCTGGGGAATGTTACTACTTACCTTACCAAATTCCCTTCACTGGCCCAAATAACAACTCCCAGCCCACCCTTAAAAAGGGACAGATACAAAGTTCCATTATAGCCCGCTAAAAATCTGAGGCTGGGGGGATCCTTACTGGGGAAGTGGTTCAATTCGCAGTGAAGGGAATTTGGTAAGGTAAGTAGTAACATTCCCCAGGCTAACAGTGCCCTTGCCTGGGGGATTTTGTTTTCTTTGGAGTAATGGCTGACTGAATTTGTGAAAATATTGTCCTCAATTTCTCCCAGTTTTGCTTTATTTTCCAACAGAAACGTGAAACCCACATTTGCAGGAATTTAAGATTGTTCTACTCCGTTCTCCTCATCAACTCCGAAACTGAGGAATCGCAAGAAGAAGAAAAGAAAAAAGGAAAGAGAATAGATGCAAAGATTTTGTCTCGGATTTCCGATGGCAAAAATCCCGCATGAAGTATGGGATAAGATAAGTATCAAGAAAAATATATATTAAAAAAAAAGACCACCTGAATCCTCACTCGACCCCCGCGACGCGTTTCGGTCGTGCCCCACATACAAAACATATCTCTACCTTGGAAAACAAATTCTCGCCGTTCTGCCAAATTAGCGCAAGCCTGTCTGCTCAAAATTTAGCAGCTGTGCGAGCTCCTGTGTGGACTCTCCTGCAAATTTGTGCATGTGCGCGTGCGACTTAATGACCAGAGGCTACCGTGGAACCGTCTTCATTTGCGATAATGCGACTGGATTTTTTTTCTTTTCTTGGGGTTTTTTAAAAATTTTGAGGACTGAAAATTAGCATAAAAATTTATTCAGCTGGAACAGTATCAATTTTCCTACGACAACAACCCGGATAGCGAACCATCGTGTTTTTATCGTGGAAAAACTTTTGATCACTAATTGTTGCAAACTTTACAGTGTTGCCAAGGGTTCCGGAAATATTTTCGAATACATTTAATTTTTTGCACTATAGAAGAGCAAGATAATTATTTTCTTGTTCGTGTGTTATTCATAGTGTCATCCTTACCTTTTTTCGGTGATGTGAAACTGTAAAAAATAATTTTTGCTACACACCTTATTGCAAGGCTGCTGACATTTCCAGGTTGAAAGTAAAATATTCAGTTTCTTGCGCAAATTTGGATTTCGAGACAAAACACCTCTCCATAGAAGAAGACTCTTGAAGTCAAACATTGAAACGAATCAAATGTGTTCTGTGATGAGACAAAAATGCTTTCTTTACAATCCTGTTTCGGATTTTAAAGAGCGATATGTATTTTAAATTCATTTCTGAAATGGTGAAGAATAATGAAAAATCGAGTCTCAATCATTGTGCTCCATACCGTGTTTCGGACTCAAAATTCAGTGTTGGATTAAATCATGGTCGTTATAGTTGATTTTGGTAAAACTTTTTCTTCAGGAAGGCTCAATTAATTTTGAAAAACCTAGTAGAATAAAAAAGCCCTTGTTGAGCAAAAACGGGATGTGAGATCCACTTTTCACACTCACATTATTTTGAATGCATCAAGATTTAGATATACAGGTTGACTATCTCCACAGCAATCTTGTCTACAACAAGTTCATCTGTACAGTAAAGTATAAAAAGTATTCGTGGTCCCTTGAGTTTCGTTATATCTTCGAATCTGTATCTTCGAGCGAAAAAAAAGTTATACTCCAAGCAATTCATTTTCTTCAATGTGTTGGTCTATTCTTTGTTGCTTTTTCGTGTGAATGGGATCTTTTCAAGTAAGTGTAATCTGATAATTCCCTACATCATTGAAGCATATCTCAATATGTTTTCTTTACTTCTGAAGACGAAATAGTTCTTTGAAGTTTATGCATGCGTGTATGTCATGTTTTCCCGGAAAAATCCGTGAAAAGCTAATGGATTATTTTTTGAGTTTCAATGTTCATTCTCTTGATGATACGAACTTGATTACCGAGGAAACAATTTTCCTAATGGAACCCATCTACCCGCAGAAAAATGCGATAAGAGTGTTGGAGCTTTTCAAAATTCAATTTGCCTCAATCAAGAAAGCCATTTAATTTCTGGTGAGCCATCAAAGAAAGACTTGCTTGAATCCATATCCTGAGTCTTTCCGTTGATGAATACTTTTCTGATTAATCTCAGATTATTTGTTTTATATTTTGCAAACGAGGTGCACTTATGTATGCGTTATAAAGTGCTCATGGAGTCAGTCATTCTACACAGAGACTGCATAAGCTGCAAATTTATCCTGAAACCATATCAATTTGAGTAGCAGTACCATCTTTAGAAAATCATGCAAATACTGTCATGGGTCCATTGGATCCCAGACAAAGGAATTGAATTGTGCAGCCATCAGAATGCAAGTTTTGAATAAGAACTTAAACTCTTTTCAGAGGAATTCATTCTCATTGCCCAGTTCATCAATTGGCTGTTAATTGAATGCTTGAAATGGCAGAGTCAATTGTAAGATTGGTTGGTTAGCTCAGAATATTCAATGAGGTGATTAAAGTTAAAAGGCCCTTTAACACTAGGTTCTCACTTTTTCTCTCAAAGAGGAATGAAGGTTTTTATACCCAGGTGCTCGGATTGCGGTCAGGAAGAAATCAGGAGATTTCATCATGGCTCAGGATTGGTCAATTTCAAGAAAATCGAAGAAGTGATGACCACTTCTTGTCCTTGAGTGAGGCTCCATGAGTCTGCAAAAATGGGATTTTTGCAAGGTGTTGGGGAAACGCCACGCAAAAACTAGTTATCATATAAAAAACCGCGCCGCACGCCGAACACTAGGAAAACCCTTACATAAAAAACTGCGCGAAAATCTTGATAAGAGTTCCAACCCTCAAAGGGAAGGAACTCACCAAAAACCAGAAATCAATTTCCGTTTCCCCAATCCACGGAAAACGGCAAAAACTTCACTTTGAATCAAACCCTTGAACAGTGCAGATTGTTGTGAAACTCGCGAAATTCATGAATATTCTGTTGGAGTTCTGTTGAGTGTTGCAATTTCCAAAAAGAATACCTTTTTGTGTTATTTTGTGGGACAAATCTTGAAATACATTCAATCAATTTTAATTAGGGAAACCAAAAGGTTCCCCGGCCTAGTCCCAGGCTGATTCTGTCTTTTATTTTGACAAATTCAAAAGTTTAATTTACAAATTTGANGTTCCCCGGCCTAGTCCCAGGCTGATTCTGTCTTTTATTTTGACAAATTCAAAAGTTTAATTTACAAATTTGATCCACCTGCAAATTTCTAACAAATTTATGTTGAGGTAAGTTTCTCCCCAACACAAGGCTCACTGGCCTCTGAAATGCAGAAAGTTTTCTTGTCCAGTTGCAGCCAGATGCTGGAGATGCATTGCTTTGGTATGCAGCAATGTCAAAAGTGTCACAAAATCATCACCAAATATAAAATAATTTGGCCCAGTTGTTACAATTAAATGTAGCATCAGTGGAAGTGGAGTATAAAGTTGAGATGCTGAGCTTCAACATTGCAATTCTTTCCTACTCCTAGAATTTGCACGACACAAAAGCACATCATATCTGCATTTAGAGTTCCACTTTACAAAGTTCTTTCATGACTTGAATACTACAATCTGAAAAGTGTTATAGAACAGTGTTCCACAACCTATTTTGGGACAATTGACTGGCAAACTCCATAAAAATTGTATGCAGATGGGCAAAGTATCATTGTATTTGCAGACTCAAAATTTTTTTGTTTGAAAGGCACTATGGCAGGTATTCACGAAGTTTCTGCTTTTTGAAATTAATTCAAGCACCCTTGAAGCACCTTGGTGGATTGTCTTGAAAAAAATCAGAAAGGTGGGCATGAAGAGAGGTTTTCCTGTATGAACAATTGAAATAATTTGTTTCATCAGCAGGTAAACATTTGTCTGAAGCATTATCAGGAGAAAAGTCAATTAATATTTTTCATCAAATCATTTCAACTGCTTTTGCCTTTCCAAATTTTCAAATAAAAATAGCAGAGAGTACAGACTCAATTGCTACTTTCAGTAAATCTTGTATGCTAAAGAAAATTTCCTGCCGACTGGTACAAAATTTCTGTGGACCAGTGCCAGTCCACAGCAGACCACAGTTTTGGGGAAAATGTTATGCAAGGTTGGCCAAAAAAAGTGAAACAATTTTTGACTTGAAATAGCTGGGTGAAAAATTGAGCTGTGGGAATGAAAAAAGCCCCAAATGTAAGCTCGTTCAATTATCTTTGAAATGGTCTGTAGTTTTACACTTCCAAGTGAATTATTGTGTGTGTATATTCATCTTGAAAAAGATGCTGAGCTGTTGATTCATTTAGGACATGAATAAATATCAATTTCTTGGAGCATCTATAAAGAGGCTCCAAGCCAATTAAGTCCCAAGCTGCATGTGGTGTTTTAATCATTAAATATCTTTGTTTGGGGAAATCCCTAACTTATATAAAAACTTCAAGTTGAATTATGCAAGAAGCGTGGGTGAAATAGTTTCTGATCAACCCAGTACAGTATATGTATCCAGCAATCGACCCCGCTATAAAGAAGCACAATAAGTCATCCATGCACATCGCATATAGAGGAAGAAAATTGAGCAAAAAGCCAGTAAAGTACGTCGTGAATGAGGCTTGTAATGTAGGTGTGTGCAGCACCACGTGGACCCACAAGGCGGAAGCAAATGCCAGATTTATTCTCAGGTCTCTTGTCCCAGTTGCCAGCCTTGTTTCTCTCCTTCATGCCGGCGACGTGAGGGTTACATGGGTTATTCTCACGATTCCCGGACCCGAACCCGAAGGAACCACAGTCGGAGTCCAACCTGAGCCCTGATGGTTACTCTTTTTTTCTCTCTCTCTCTTTCTTTTCGTGGACGTTTATGCATACCATCAGCCTCGGTGCTTAAATTTAAATCTTATTAATATTATGATTACATCAAGTACTTCATAAGTTAATTTTCCGTCCGAATTGCAGCTTTTTAGGAAGTGATCGATCAAGAATTGTTCCGGTGTGAAATTCTTCATTGTGGTTTGACAACAAGTGACTTATGATGAGAGTCGTGATTTCGAGATATTTACCTTGGAACCAAGAAACTTTGATATAAAGTTGAACCTTAATAACTCGAACCTCTCCAAGTCGAATAACTCCATATTTCGAATTTTTAAAAGCCAATGTTCGAATTCATTTAGAATCATTGCATGAAAAATGATCCCTGCTCTGCTTTCCCCCCTCAAACCTCTTCAGCACAAAATTTCTGGAGGCCTTTTGGCTTTTTTTTGACAAACAAAAAAGGGAAGCAATGCAAATTGAAGGTGATGTGTTTCCAAAGGAAGTGAAGGACTAATTTGGCAAAGAAACCCTTGCCTCCAAGTTCAACATCCTGTCAACTCATTTAAGAAGCAATTATCAAGGCCCAGAATATCACAAATCAAAATTTCCTGTAATTCCTCTTTCTTTCCCCTCAACAAAAATTCTATAGTTACCCAAACTGAAATTTTGTTCCTGGCCTCTTGAAGTTGCATTTAAAGCAGTTCCACTGTATATACAGAAGTAAACCTGTTTTTCTGGCTGCTGGTGACTAGGTTTCTTTTTACTGTGCAATCAAAAATTATGGGTTTATTGCATGAAAAATATTCAATAGTTGGAAATAAAATGATCCAGGAATAAAATGGCATTGTAAACACATACCTGCATACTTTTGCAATCCACCACTCACTGCAATTTTTCAATGATAGGGAATGAAGCCTCTTATCATTTGACATGGCAAATGAACTGCACAAGCCACAATTTTTCTTTTTATGTTGGTTTGAAATTGAAGTAAGAATAATAAAACATGATTTTATTCTGCTTCATTTTTTATATGCATGCAAAATTAACAGGGTTCTGCAGATGGGCAAAAAATTTCACAAAAGAATTAGAGGAATTGTATGAATAGTGCAGGAAAAGAGGACATTCTCATAATTTCCTTCACCAGGTGTTTTTGAATTCTTCGCCAGTTGGAATCTCTGGGAAGATAAATTTAGTGAGGTGATTAAATTATCCCTCGGTAATTCTGAAACACCTGCTCTGAAGTATTTTTAGCTTATGTTGAAAAGGAAAGGTACTTTTCAATGGGCACACTAGCAAAAAAATCGAGAAAATTCATAATGATTTTGTGAGATTTTCTTGGTGAATCACATTCTTACATATCTGTAAAACAAGTTAATATTCATAATATTCTAGGATTTACATCTCTTCTTCTTCATCGTTTTTCTTTCTTTTCTTTTCAGCTGAAGCTCCTTTTTTTTACGTTTCCAATAGATTCTGTTGTCGACTTTGCGTGTTTTTGTGTACCGGGCTGTGCGTTGAACAGAGGAAAAAAAATATGTGCAAACCGAGTGTCGAGGAACTGTGCCAAATTCTGGGGAGAACTCGTCGCAAAACGGTTTGAGAAATCCGACCGCAAAAAGTCTGGCCGGACGAAGCAGTTTCTGAAATCGTGAGGTACGTTCTCGACGTCCAAGTATTTCATCATGAAGTCCAACGCAAACTTTATGCACATCTCGCGAAAAATGTGCTATAAATCTTTCAAGGTTACTTCAAGTATGCGAGGTTCTTCAAAATCACGCGTTTGTTCAGCATATATACGAAAAACTTATTAGCTATGACATGACTCAAAACCGGGGGAATTTTAACACTGAAATTGAGAAGAATTCAAACAAAAAAAACCCAAACTTGGATTGGGCACTTTTTGATAATCACAAAATCATGGAATTAATTTCACTGATTGTGAATGAGAACTTTTATCTTCTCACGCCACATTTGTTTTTCCGGGATTAAAAGTGTTCGTTTCTAAACGAACCCCTCTTTCAAAACTTCAGCGGAAATAATTGTTATCCGACAAAATTTTATTTTGAAGTTTTCATGGAAATTTAAAGGATTAATATACTTCAATTTACTTGTAAATTTATTCCACGGGTTTTATAAAATGTTGCATGCATAGCAGGAAAGAGAAAAAGTCCGTCCGAATGCTGCCAAATGTTTTAAAAATTAGGAATAAAAATCTGATGAAGTGTGTGTAAGGCACAGAAATTCAGCTCATCATGGTTGCTTAAGTTTTGTCAAGTTCAAAAAGGTGATTTTCACTTAAATGGGCTACAGCTACATTGTCAAAATACAGGACGTGGTACATGCAGTAGGTAATGATTATGCATTTGATTCTCCAAAAATATTATCTTGACTTATAAGCAAGAAAAGTGTAACACATTTAATAAATCCAAAAATAGAAAAACAAGTGGGGCTCAGCAAAATTAATCTGAAGGATTTTCTCGTTCCAGTTTTCTGTATTTTTTTATTTTTAGCAGAACTTTAAGAATCATCCGACTGCATTCGAGAGACTTTCATGTGGCGGTCAGAAGGAAATATTTTTTTAGTGAATTTTAGCCTTGAAAAAGTACTTGGCACGATAAAAGCTAGTGGTTGAGAATGAGGAAGCCGGTGTTGCTTTAGAAAGACGCCGGTTTTTCCCAAGGTGAATTCTGAAACCGTGAGGACCTCCCGAATCCAGATGCTCCCCATTAGCCAAGATCCGTATTTTTTTAAAGACTTTTTGTAACTTGAAATTCTATGCCTGCCTTTTATCTTGATTAAAAACTACGAGGTTTAACAGTATGGTACAATATATTTTACTGTACCAGGGTACCTGTCAGATTATCTAGAAAATCCTTGGGAGTTTCCGGGTCAACTGGAATATCCTGGGCATCATTTACGCGACATCTGGTGTCCGATGCGCAATTTAATTTTTAAATCAGCAATTTGAAAGATTATAAAGGTGAATAATTTATGACACTGCGTGAAAATTAATTTCTCAAGTACGATATGAAAAAACCGCTGAAGAGAAATCAAAGCAGGAACCAGCGAACTTGGCAAAGGGATGTGAACTTCTGTTGCTGGCCGATTTAGATTCTTCATTATTTAATTAAGGAATTAATTGCCAGCAGTTCTGGGAAACTGAGTGGAATTTGACGTTTCATTTCCTTTTTTTCTCCCAAGGTAGCCACTGAAACATTTGAAAATTAGCAGAGAATTGAATCTCTTTGAGTCGAATTTCATGGGACCTGCAGAAAAACTCGAGTTATGGAGGTTTTCAGTTGAGGGAAAGCATTTTTGATAGGGAAAAGTAAGAAGAATTGCAGAAAAATGTAATTTTTGATATATTCTGGGCTTTAAATTGCTTCTTGAATGAGTATTGACAGGATGCTGGGCTTTGAAGAAAGGCTTCATTTGCCCAATTAATCTTTCATTTCCTTTCAAAACTCATCAACTCAAATTTTTATTGCATTTCTCTTTTCTGTGACAATCAAATAATAGTCCAATAAGTCCTCCAGAAAATATGAATTATGTAGATTTGAGGAAAAAAGCCTTTTAGTCAGTGAGGCGGTTTTTAATGCATTAAATTGTTTATATAAAGAAATTCAGGCAGGGACTTGAAAAGAATTAAAATATAAGGAGGTTTCGAGTTCAGGCTCACCTGTATTAATTAATCAATCCTTAAATTGAGTTAAAAATCCAGAGGTGGTACAGTATTTAAATTTTTGGCACTCAGCCCTGAAAAAAATTATTCCTTGCATTTATAGATGAACATTACAGAGCAGATTCATTCAAACTCTTTTTCTTTCTGTGGTTCAACTGATCAGGAATGAAATATTTTGAAGAAAAATTATTTTTTTGACGTTTCGATGAGAAATGAACAAGCGGAATTTTTTTTAAAACACCGATACGTTTCGCGGAAGGAAATCGATCAGTGTCTCGTTAAGGAAACACAGCGAAGAAAACTTTCCATCACCTTTGCTTGCTGTTCGACGAAAACATATCCCAGTATATAGTCAGAGGTGAACTTGTCGTCTTTCGCCTTTTTTCTCTGTTCATTTGGCTACTGAAATCTGTCGATCTTTTTTCTGTGCAAACTGAAGGCGGCAAGTTGCGACGTGAAACTTTTTCTTCTCCTTTTCTCGGAAGACTATATGTGTGAAGCCATTCGGCATTTCCCGAAGAAATATGGGTAGAAAAAGTTATACAAAGTACTGTATATGTAAACCGTCATGAGATTTCTGTGGCATTTTCTTGACCTCATTGATTTATAGATTATTTGCTGACGGCGCAGAGAAAAGCCTGTGAACATACTCACGTCGACAAGTTTTAAATGGCGCGAGATCTTTTTTTTTCGGATGAAAATTTCCTTTCGAGGTTCGATCATTCGCTGTGTCACCTTCGATATAATTTGCATTATTTAAAATTTGAAATGAATTGTTTAGCGTGTTTGATGATGGAAACTTTATCCGGAAACAGATTTTGAGAGACGAATGAGGTGAATTTTGTTTAAATTTTCTTGGGACAAGGACCTGCATGACGAGAGCCCCGACATCTGCGGCAACGTCGAAAACATTGACGCGCTTTCCCGACTGATTCCGACAGGTGACGAGTGATGTTTTCCAGTTTCTGAAGTAAATTTGCGGGAAAAAAAACTTGGTTTTGTGGTTGAATCGTGTCATTACTACACATGATCTATTCAATGGGTTTTGAATTTTTCTTGAACAAACATGGGCCTTTTTCTCGAAACTTGAAAACCCACTCTTTATTTTCCTGAAGTATTGTAGTAAGGCTTGAACTATTCGTGGAATTTCCCATTTGTAAGTCAGTGATGAGAGCCCGAGATGCGGACGTAATTAGTGCATCAAGAGTGTCCCTTAGTCGAAATTTCCCTAGGTTGAGTCTCATTTTCCCTATAGACTTACATTATATAATTTTTAATTGGTGTTTTATGGACAAAATACTCAACATAGTTCCATGAAAATAAAAATTGTCTCTGAATTGAAACTGATTCCAATCAATATATTTCAACACAATTTGGACATTTGGGGATAACTTATGACTATGGAGACATGTCATGTATCTTTTAAACTTACGTTTATATTGTAATTTCACTTTTTCTCTCTTCGAAGTCCCTCTATGCTGGAGGTAATTTTTTAAATTAGCTAAATGGATAGTAAATTGGTGAGAGAAATGCCAAGAACTTTTTTACATCAATTTTAGGGTTAGAAATATCCTTTTCTTGTAATTTGGCCTGAAAAATATTTGCAATTTTTTCACAAAATGTCCCTATGTCGAGTCAGTGTCCTCATGTAGGGCCTTTTTTATTGATTTTTTATGGGAGAGTAAGTGTCCCTATGTTGAATTGTCCACAGGTCGAGCAGTGTTGGGGTCTCACTGTAAATCAACAAAATCATCAGAATTCAGAAAAATGGTCATGAATTCAACGTTAATCAGTATGTAATACAAAATTAAATTTTTCACGACGGCATCTCAAAAATTTTCTTTGTCAATATCGTGAAATTAATGGTTTACAAAAGCAACACTTTTCTGTAAAAACGTATTTAGTAAATTTCTATACCGTACTTACATTAATTTTTTCATCATTTTTTTTCCGGGAATACGGCTCCATATATGTATGTATTTGACCAGATGAGCACATGACACACTTCCATCAACTTTTTCAATGGACTCGGAGAAGAATTGTATCCTCGTCTTCATCATTTGACATTCCATTTCCTCATGACTTCCGGTTATATTCGACAATCAAATACTGATACCTCTGTACAGTACATAGAAATTTTGTATGCAAATATAACATACAAGTGAAAAAGAGAGAAGGAAGTAGTCCCTCTATGCTGGAGGTAATTTTTTAAATTAGCTAAATGGATGGTAAATTGGTGAGAGAAATGCCAAGAACTTTTTTACATCAATTTTAGGGTTAGAAATATCCTTTTCTTGTAATTTGGCCTGAAAAATATTTGCAATTTTTTCACAAAATGTCCCTATGTCCAGTCAGTGTCTTCATGTAGGGCCTTTTTTATTGATTTTTTATGGGAGAGTAAGTGTCCCTATGTTGAATTGTCCACAGGTCGAGGAGTGTTGGGGTCTCACTGTAAATCAACACAATCATCAGGAATTCAGAAAAATGGTCAGGAATTCAACGTTAATCAGTATGTAATACAAAATTAAATTTTTCACGACGGCATCTCAAAAATTTTCTTTGTCAATATCGTGAAATTTCTGGTTTACAAAAAACGTCACTTTTCTGTAAAAACGTATTTAGTAAATTTCTATACCGTACTTTCATTAATTTTTTCATCATTTTTTTCCCGGGAATACGGCTCCATATATGTATGTATTTGACCAGATGAGCACATGACACACTTCCATCAACTTTTTCAATGGACTCGGAGAAGAATTGTATCCTCGTCTTCATCATTTGACATTCCATTTCCTCATGACTTCCGGTTATATTCGACAATCCCGAAAAAAATGGTGCTGATGGTTTGATACCCGTCCATGAGAACGTAAAGATTTCGTTCAATGAAAAGAATGCCTGAAGTAAAATTCATTTCCTCTTCAGGAAATCCGTTTGTAATTTGCTTCCAATAAATAAAAAATGTTTTTGAGCGTTCAAATTTTAAAAAATAGAATGAAATGCATTCTTATATACCGTTAGCACATTCGGTTGACACATACAGATGATGACATGATATGATTCTTTGTAACTTCAGAACAATTCAGTACTTCCGGGAATCTGATCAGTTGTTTAAATTAAAGATTTTTCATTCCATTCATCCGATTTTATGATGATTGTTGAGTTACTCATCGAGCAAATTAATGCATAATTTTTTGCTACAAACTCTTGATAATTTTTTGCGGAAGAGAATGAACTCGAATAAGAACTTTTCAGGCTGAGAAACCGATGATTACGCTGAGAATAACCTGCCAAAATGTCCGTGTTGCAATTTCGTTTGCAATCGAAAATGAGCAGGAAGAATTCATTGAAAGTATGAATTTCAATTTTTTTAAATTCAGGTGTAACTTATTTGACAAAATGAGAAAAGCTAAAAACTTGAGATTTTTACGGTCAACAACATTGAGACAAGGAGTACGAGGACTTCGTGTGTTATTCTGTGTAGAGTCGGATACCAATGGTTCTTGTGAACATGCTGTGGTACTTGATACCATGAAACTACCTGCCATTTGTAAGGCAATTGAAGAAGCTTTCATGTGATGTTCTTTTCAGTGCCACAGCTCAATTTTCTGCTTAGGTATTTCAAGTCAAAAATCAATTCCCTTTTTCCGTCCACCATGAATAAAAAAGGTGCATCAACCATGTCTCCATGTTGGAATGTCTGCATGTTGGACCTTGTTTTCTCATAGACTTTAGTGGAAATATTTTTAAATGGTTCTCCTGTAGATCAAAAATTAAGAAATAGTCTCCCCAAAATTTTTTTTCTCAACTTGGAGGTACAGAAAATAAATGTACAGCAGAAAACCACACACAATCTCATCTTTTGACATCAGAATAAGCTCAAGAAGCACAAGAACAGGTTTTGCTATATTGAGCACATGATCAAACAAATGTTAAAACCAAAGTCCAAAAATTAGCCTGTTTGTGATCATGAATGGGGTTAATTTTAATTTAACCCTTTTTTAGTATTTTCAACTTGAATAACTCATTTTTTTCTACAATTACAGTATCAAAATTTCAAAAAATAAAATATGAAAATGTTTCCAGCAGCAGCAAATTTCTGGAAAATGTCTGTAAGACAAGTTATTGTCCGGATGTAGTGCCAAATTTTTGAAAGCTCAATGTGTCCCTAAGTCGAATTGTCCGTATTTCCGGGTCTCACTGTATATAGCAGTGCCCCTTGACAACAGACGTTTTTCCAGGAAAGCGTTTCGCTCTTCGCACAGCTCCCTGACATTTTCTCAATCACTGTCAGTTCATCCAACTTGAAAAAAGCTATTTCCTCATCCCAATTTCCTTTCATTTAGTGAAGGTGCGACATCCCTTGGCTTAGAATCCTATGCCAGGAGGGAGGATCTGGCATTAATCGACAAAAGAAGGATTGGGGTCGCCGGCTTAGCAGGGATAAATCCCCAGTCAGATACCATTGGCTGCGTTAAACCGTTCTTAATACCAGCAGAGGATGTAGTGTTTTATTCAATTTTCTCTTTTCTTTTATTTATTTATTTTTTTGCTTGTGCTTTTGAGTGTAGAAGAAGAAGACAAGCGTGTGGACGAGAAGCTTGTCGCATCTCGGCGCCTTTTCCTCGTGTTATACATACTATAGCTGGTGCTGTCAGGGGAAAACGGGCGACAGAACCGACCCGGGTCCCGGGATTGCGGGAGGTCATTTGAACCTCATCGCGTGGGTTGTGCTTTTTTTTTTTCCTTCTTACTGAAGGAGTATGTGCCAAATTTAGTTTTTTTTTCATCTCCGGTATCTGCGATTTTCTGGGAATGTGAAGTGACATTCTCAGCGACAAATAAGGTGGAGAGAGAATACTAACCAGGGCTGCTGGAGTTTCGATGAGTGAACACTAATTTACTTGATCTATTTTTAAATTTCTGATTATAAGCAGAGGTGTTTGATTACAACGCTTATCTATATATGAAAGACAGTCTTCGATTTTGTTCTTGTTTATCGATTCATTTTCTTTGTTTGTTTTCATCCGCATCTGGATTTAATTTGCCGAGATGGAATTATGTTGGGAAATTAGAGACGAAATGTCAATTTCCATGCATGAATAATTTTGGAGTTATTGTTCTTTTGGAATTTCATGCAACGTTTATATGTGCAAATCTGAAAAATGTTGGCTAAACCTCGTGCAGGATTTTTTGCAAATCATCAATTTATTTGCAAGTGGATTTGATAATTCAGAAATATAGTTGAGTCAAATTCAAAGAAGGAAAACGCGTCGAAACCAGCAAGTATATGAAATGCTACAATTTTGAAATCCAAAATTCTGGAAATTGTTCTCAATTTGGTAAAGAATTATATTATTAATAGCTTACAGAGAAAATGTTTGAAAACAACTTTGAACAATCTTTGGTAAGATTTGTTTGAAAAACTGGCAACTGGTGCCAACATGGCCATCTCTCTAATCCTCAGTCATTTAAAAATTGGCAGACTTGGTCTCTTCCTGAGGCCTGTGAACCAAACCCAAGTTTGTTTCCCAGGCTCAGCCAGGACATTTCTCAAGGAAAAACCTCTTTCCCTAAAATTTTCCTTCATGGCTTAATCAAAATCTTTTCATGGTTCCTAACTATTCCCTATTTTCATCACATGCATTATGGTTGCAATTTCAAGCTGATCTTGGAGAAGAGAAGCTATTTTCCAATTTTACATCAAGACTTTGAATTTTTGTTTAAAACATGACAAGCCTATTTTTTGTGTGTATTTGAAAGATTCAAAGAGTATATCAACTTTATACTATGTGAAAAGTCCCAGCTCTGCGTAACTGTGTTTGATTATTTATCATTTCTTAAAAGGATCTATTTTAGCCCATTGTTTGAGAGCCTTATTCAAGCTTCATTTTTTGTATTCATCTTTGTGAGCGTAATTTAATTTTCTCACAAGATTTTAAATTTGTTCTGGCATTTATTCAAGGATTCAGAAATCCCACAAAAAACATGGCATTTGAAAATTCAAGTTTCATTTATTTTTCAAAGATTTTCATTAGATTTCCTTTGCAACAGATTGCGCACCACATTATTGCACTCCGGTTTTTAAAATGCTTTGTTATAGTTGTGCTAAGAGGGGTAGGAATAAGTACTGAAATACTTTGAAAATTCTGCTGAGAAACCTGATAAGCACTGTAGTTTCTCCATTGGATACATTACATGAAATTTTTGGAAACCAACTGGCATTCCTGTCATTTCTCAGTAGACAAAATGTTGCAAGATGCTCATGAAATAATTTTTTTCAAGTTCAGATCAGGAAAATTTGAAGCCATGCTTAAAAGTGTCCCGTATTGTTGGGAAACTGCCACGCGCATGCCAAACAACACGCAAAATCTAATTATTATGAATTATATAAAATACCGCGAAAATCCGATAAGAGTTCCAACCCTCAAAGGGAAGGAACTCACCAAGGACAACAGCAATTAAAACAAAAGAAAACCAGAAACCGATTTCCGTTTTCCCCTTGAATTCAGGAAAGAACTACACATTCGCGATCGAACTTTTGGGTGAACAACTACGAAATCTACGAAAGTGTGTTTGTGGAAGAGTTCTGTTGAGTTGTTGTGTTTGGAAAAAATTGTGTCTTTTTGCAATTAACTTGTGGGACAAATTTCGCAATATATTCATTCAGTTTAAATTAGGGAAACCAAATAAGGTTCCCCGGCCTCGTCCCAGGCTGATTCTGTTTTTTATTTCAACAGTTTGAAAACTTTACTTTATAAATTGATCCACTTGCAAATTTTTACAAATTTATGTTAAGGTAAGGTTCTCTTTAACACGTATCATTCTGAGGTCCACTTTTCATTTTTTTTAAATTGTGTAAAGTGGAACAAATCCTAAGAATGATTTAAAATGAGATTACGCGTCGAGAACAAAACATTTAATGGTTCAGATATTTCTTGCTTTCATTTCAATAAAAATATCCATTGAATCGAATATTTGATGTGTTCAAGGGAAACCAAGGCTTTTTGGGGAATCTCTGAACCCTTAGAAAAAACCCCGAAATTGATGAATTGAATAATTGATGCAAGTGTTCCTGTTGATCCCATTCCATTCATTGATTGAACGCGATTTCTACAACACACATAATTTTAATTTGATACTCCTTTTTCAAAAATGTTAGACTAAACCGTTCTGGGAATATCACAGCCCAAAAAATGGCTGATTTATTGATGGTTTGGTCCTGTATGTTTTTTTGCCTTCTATTGTCTCAGACACCCACATGTATTCTTGCTTTATTCTGGAGCTCAAAGAATGTTAAACCTGCAAGACACGTCGAAGCCACGTGGAAGATACCCAAGATTTTTTTTCTTCAAGAATTGAGAAGACAATGCATAGAATCTGTCTTTTACCGTCATCAAAGGCATCTGTCTGGTAATTTACCATCCTGGCTCAACCTCACAAAGAATTCATACAGGAATAGAAAGCCTGCA
The DNA here is from genome assembly GCA_905338405.1 of Notodromas monacha. NCBI lineage: Eukaryota > Metazoa > Arthropoda > Ostracoda > Podocopida > Cyprididae > Notodromas > Notodromas monacha. Next base: position 55,115 of record CAJPEX010001150.1, read on the forward strand.
GCTCAAATAACAATAAATTCGAGGTTCCGTTGATTTCATTCCGCTAATTGAATCTCGCAAAAATCAGCGTTCCATGAAATCCACAAAGGTGGGTCTGAAGATAAGTCACAGACCATTCCAGCGAGAGTTGAAATCATTTTCTACCATTCAAGGTTCCTTTATTGGCACACAGTGCAATTTATTGGCACTTGGCTCGTCGAGGAGTAGCTGGACGCAAAAATGATTTAAATAATAGGGAAATAAAATCCATTTTATTGAAAATCTTCTTCTTCAGAGCAATAAAATCCTCTAAAATGTGACGATTGAGAAACAGTGACTCACATATTGAAAGTGTAGATGCAGCTGTTGCTCATTTTGGAGTGATTTTTCTTTTTGTCTCGAACTGATTCCATTTATTCCAAGATTGGAGCCATGTAAATTTAGCACACAAATAAAATCTCTTCATGCATAATACTTGGGGATGATCTATGCTAAACGACGACCCTCAACGTATTAAAGTTTTCCGCAATACCTGCTGAACAATGCTCACATGCTGAAGTACAGTACAGTCAACTCTTGATTTAGTAACACTATCCAACTGTGACTATTTCTCATAGCTAGACATGAACGGCACTAAATCCAAAGTATTTTGCATAAGGTATGAACACGAAGAGGACATTTTTTTTAAAAAGCGGTGGCACAAATTGGGTGCGGTACTAAATTTAAGGTCGACTGTGTTGACAGCAGTAAAATACCCCTGGAATAGAAGACGAGAAAATATGATAAGTATTTTTAGATTTTAAAAAAGAATCTTACTACCTATGAATACTTTTTATTTCAATAATTCTAAGAAATTCCGAGGATTTGCTTCGGAATACGAGGTTTTTTTTTTCAAGCAATACGCCAAGTTTAAGGAACTGAAGTATCAGAAGTGTTATTGGTGATTAGGACTCGAAGGTAATTAGGCCCGGAGTTTGGTGTTGTAAACTTTTTCAAAAATAATGAAATTTAATGCAAGAGTATCTTGCCCTGATGAACTCAACAACTATGGTAACCAAGAGTAACTTCAGAGATTTTTCTTTGAGATCATTAGAAATAATATGGAACTCAAAAAAAAATAATGCATTGAACTTAACATTCCTTAATCTAAAAATTGTATTAATGCATGCAGGATTTTCTCCGTTTCAAATACCAAAAAACGAGAACTTTACAAAAAGTTACGTTCTCAAGTCAACATGATTTTCCTTCAACTAATAAAATCCGTTCTTCTGATTGATTAGCTCGAGGGAATCCAGCTTGTTCATTATTAAATTCCTGCAAAATCCCCGGGTTTAATTTTACATATATCAGAGCTTTAGGATCAGGTCAGACGCGCAGTAAATTATGCATATCAGTAATCCTGAGATTAAACGGAAGAAGCAGAACTATCGAGACTCCTATTAATTTTAGCAGATGTATATATTCATCTCAGAATTGTTCATCAAGAATTATACTACACACGACATTTGTCCCGGTTGTACGCGACCTCTGATATTTTCAGAGTGTGTGTCAAGGAAGAAATCAGCTGATTTCCTCCTTTAAAAAAAAAATTTAAAAATAAATAAAAGAAGGTATGATGGCCACCTTTTGATTTAAATCTGCCAGATGGGTGAGGCATAGCGAATCTTGCCAAACCAGATTTTTGCAACGCTCAGAAGCCTTAAAAAAAACATGTTGGGGGACTTACACCTAGCTCTGGTATCATATATACAACTGAAGTTTGTGTTACACAGCACATCTCGCCATCTTAAGACCATGACATAGTAGGTGTGATTAAAAAAAAAATTCATAGCCCACGATTTTCTATGGCTCTGGGATTTTTTCCAAATTTTGTAAAATGTTTTCCAATTTACTGCATAATGCTAAGTGAAAACTTTCCAGTTACTGCTTATTACCTAGAGTTCACCATTCATAACATAGGGTCATAAAAATGTGTCAGGTTAACAAAAAAAGTAATTTTATTGTTGGTTTCCCCATTATTGAAAATTTATGAAATTCAATTGCTATAAAAAAACAAAATTTCAAATTTTTAGCACCCTGTGACATAAATGGTTATAGATCGAGCCCTGGTGTTGAATAGAAAATTTAATCAATTCATCATGAGTAAATGGAAACACTTTTTTTTTAATCATAAAAAAATCCGAGAACCTCAGACCATCATCCGCTATGTCATGATAGTTTTTTTCTATTTTTTACAATCACACCTTCCCTTTAAAAATTATCGGAAAAATCGACCTCTTACTAAGACTACCCGCATAGTATACTGGTTCATTAACTTCGTGGTCTTTTCATAAACGATTTTTCAAAAATTACGCTCATATTAATGCTGGACAGATATACAGTATTGGAAAGAGAGAGTCTTTGAGAGACAAAGAGCAGCCTGGTGAGTGTATACTTCAGTACCACGTACTGTACGTCAAAAGAGCACTGTACAAAGGTTTCTGTCCCAAATCCTTGCGCTCAGCACTGATTGAAGCCGGCAGAGAATAGCGGGGAATTCTGCGGGGATACACACGAAGGCATCCGCAATTACTGCAAATGGAATGCTGCCCCGTGGGCGGATCCGTCGTCGTCATCCGAAAGAGGAGGCATCTCTCTCTCTCTCTCTCTCTCTCTCTCTCTCTCTCTCTCTCTCTTTGTCAGTCTGTATCCCTCTGTCTCTGTTGGGTTATTACCACATACCAGATATGGTATACATAGGTGGGCTCTTTCTACAACAATATTTTATATAATTCAAATTTTTCTGTATACTGTAATTATTATTTTTTGGTAATCCCTGGGATTAACAAATGTATATTTGCCAAAACCGTGAAAATCAAGACGAACTTGCACTTCAGTTTAAATGTTCCTCTGAAATATGTGTGGAACACCGAAACAAATTTATATGGTGTGATGCAATGTTTTTGGAAAATATCCGCTTCGGATATTTTGGTGTTTTGGACCTTCTTTTGGTAATGCCAAAACACGGTTATGAGATATTTTTTAGATTATCTTAAAAACACCAACATGAAGACACTTTTTGAACAAAAATTTTTGATTCAACCAGCTTCAATCAGAGTAATTCTATTTTTCGGCCGTGAGGATCTGCATACTACCAATTTTAAAGTTCTCCTTTTTCTACAAAAAAACAATTAATGAATAAAGAAAAATACAGCCCTCTCGTCCTAATCTGAATTGAATTTCAATCCGGGTGTTCTCGTGTGTTGGGGGAAGAAGTTTTGAGGCATTTCCTTGGGACATGCTGTAGATGGGAAAGTTCCATCGCCTGGGTTTAATAAAGCAACCACTTCCTGGGGCCTCGATCCCAACTGGGCCCCCATCTTTTATTGAAAAGTGCGAGACTTTCCTCCTGCTGTACAGTGGGTGAGGAAAACAAAAAAAACGAAAATACAACTCCGTGTATCACGAAGAACTTGAAATTGAGCATCGTCACTCCCTGGAAACTTTCATTGCGTCTTTTACTCATGAATTTCGCGACGATATGTTTTCCTTTTTTTTCTTCAAAAATTAATTTTGACAGGGAGTGTTGAGAAAATGGGTGAAAATTCACGAGGTGTTTGCACAAGGGTTTTTATCTGGTTAAGCTCGGATGTCGTCGAGAGGTAGAAACCCGGAACTAATGAGATTAGGATGAAGGAAACATGGAAACCAGACCAGGGCTTTCAGAAGGCACTTCCCAGTATTTCTCTGATCCCGCAGAAAGTCTGCAATAAGCCCTTTATTTTTGTCCTTGGACTCAGAGATTCACGCGTAGTCTTGCAGGAGTATGAACAATTTTCAAATCTCTCAACATGTTATGGATAAAACTTCATTCGATTTTGAGGAGATTTCAGACGAATGAAATTATCAGGAAACTGCGCGGATTCAGGAAAAGAAAAAGTGCTTAAATTTAGTTTCGAATTGATAGTCACTCTGAAAAAAAACGAACTCTTCTCGTCGTGAATTTTGTATCACCAGCACTCAGCAGTGTTTCAAAATGGATTGAAGTCGGAAATAACTTTTTCCTATGAACTTATTGTTCACTAAAAGGAATTAATTTCTCACAAGCATGTGTGCCTCAGGGGGCGGAAGAAAGATAGTTCCACTGATTCTGCATCAATGCCATGATGAAAATATTTTTTATTTCATGTTGTCTGTAAAATTGGAAATTTTATTTTTCAAGACTGTGCAACTGCTAAGCTAATGTGACATCCGACCTGAAATTTTAATTAGTCTTTTATAAAACCTTTCATTCAGCACATTAGTTGCGGGATTTATTTGATTAAAGTCAGCCTTTCTTTTTTTTTTCTTTGAGAATGATGAAGTGTCAAAGGGCTATTATCATGAATAACCAACTTATGTCACAATAATTTTGAGCGAACAAATTATTCCATTGAAGAAATTGGGTGTTGTTATTTAACCCTTGGATGGTGGAGGGTTCTTTCCCTTAGCAGGACAAAGTTGAATTATTTTTGTATGGTCCTGCATTTTCAGTTTTTTGAAGGTTAGGAAAACCCTTCCAGCTGGCTGATGCAAGTCAGGAATAATCTGAAAAAAGGGGTAGCCTCCCTGAGCTTTTTTCCCCCCCCCCCCCCAACATTTTTCTGTGTCCCGGGGATAAAAAACATTGGAATTTTTCTGGACTTTGCCCTTAACCCCCTGATATCATTTTTTGTGCAACAAAATTTTGCAAAAATAGTCCAACTTTGCCGCCCAAGGGTTAAATCCATCACCACTCCTTTTTTGTCTGAAACATGCACAGTGTTGGAGAATTAATTGCCTCAACATTAAAATGACAATTTTCACAGCATCAAAATAATGGAAAAAGCTGATCAAAAATCAAAATAACCAAAAAACAGCTGATCAAAAATAAAACACACCATCAGCCATGGACAAAACTGCACAAAATCATCAAATCGACAGAACTCCTCCCAAAACACACATACACACACTTCTTGTTCAAAGCAGGATATTGATTGGTTAATTTCAGGGAAAACTTTTTTTCCACTTGTTTGGTGTGTTCTTGATTTGGATACTGCTTTGATAGGTAGTGCATTTTTGTAAGCCTGTGAATGGTTAATTTAGCAGAAGTTAAAATTTTTTGGCACCAGGAAGAGTTTATTTATTTTTTGGGAGAGAGATCTGTTGAAGTTTCCTCAGTTTCCCCCTGGTTGTCCAGTTTTGTTCACTTCTATTTCTTGGTTGTGATTAATTTCCTCCAATAACAAAGAGTTTGGCCCTGTTTCCCAAAATTAGTTCAGAATCACTTCCATGGTCCCATTCAGCGACATAAAATTTTACCTTTACTTGAACCATTTGATCGGATATGCTAAGAATTTATAATTACTGCCTTCAGATGGCGTGAAAAATTGTTTGCCAATCAAGTTCCACGTACTGTATACTGTATCATAAGTTCAACTATTCCAGGCGTTCGAATTTCCGTTACGAGTTCCGGAAACATTATTTCCAATGATCCCGGGAAATGGGCTTCTTTTTATTTTGCCCAAGAATAAAAGAAACCGGAAATGTCGGGGTGGAAATGGGCTGCAACTATTATGATAAACCCAGACAGAAACCCGTTTGCTCTTCAAGTATTATTCAGCTTGCTGCCAGAAGGCAGCAAAGAGAAGCTCATCTCATCTATTTCCCCAGGAAAAGATATTTCCGGGGGCAGAAATATACTGGGATCCCGGTGTTTTACTTGGAAAGCGACCCGGCTTCGAATTTTCATCCTTGGCCTTGGCTGACGCAGGCAGAAAATGAAAACAAATACTGTATATGTATAAAAAAAATGAGACGTTTTATGAAGTATACAGGCCGACCTTTTCTCCTGCTCGCTTTTTCTCCCGATTATGACCTCGAAATGTCTGAGTAACCTGTCGAGAAGGAAGAACCTATGACAACATGCAATAAACAGGAAAGCATTCAGACAGCAAGCAACAGGAAAATGTAAGCACCCTGATGGGAAGTGGAAAAGCGCCCAGAATGAAAATAAATGAGGATAAAAATACACTCCACTAATTTTTTTCACATCTTTGTTTCTTTGGAAACGTCTCTATATCAGTTTTCCCTGGTGCATTTCAAATAGAATTCAGGTGGAAGCTCTTTCTGTACGACAAACCTGGAGGAACCTGAGAAAAAATCATCTTTGAGAGACTTTAGTTGTGACTTGTGATTACAATAAAATGGCAACAGAACCTCGTGGGAGCACAAAAAGTTCCTTCTACAGTGACATGATTATTGTAGAGATTCCACCTGTATTTTGAGGGATGAAACTAAAAAAACATTTCACTTCAGATAGGCTTTGAGCATGTGATAAATGCACAGTAGTTTTGAAATGTTTTTTTGACTGTTCAACTTGTAACCGTTGGACAGCAGCAGTATTAAATTCCATTTTGCAGCAGTGCTGGGAAATGTTTGCATACTTGAGCATTTTGGTTTGACCGAAGGTCACCAAAACAAAAATATATCTGAGTAGCCAAAATATGGAAAAATCTGGGAAGGTAACCAATTGTGTCTGAAATCCCTCATTGATATTCCTGTATAGGAAAGGAATGTAAAAAAATGCTTCACAGTAGTCAAAGTCTGGGAAAATTTTTTTGCAAAAACAGAAAAGCAAATTTAGATTTTTCCAGACTTTGTCCCTCTTGATCATCTCAGCTTTTTCCTTTCTGGAAGCCTTGTTGCACAACATTTTGCAAATAAATCCAGGCACCTTTGCACAAGGGCTAAATTTTAATTTGAGATGTGTTTGTCTCATTTATGTACTGTATTCCTAAAACCATGAGTTGCAGTAGACAGGGTTTTTGTATAGACAGAGTCCACCTAGATTTTTAAAAAAATGTTGAAAGTAAATATTTCACTTCAGAAATGCTTTGAATGTTTGTTAAATGCAGTGTATTTTTTCATTTCACTTATAAGACTGTTGGATTTTTTCAGTGTCAAATTAAAAATCGAGAAAGTTTTGTTTCATTTATTTTTTCCTAAAATCATGCAATGCTTGCTTGATGAAACAAAAGTGATGTTTTAAAAGGGACAAGAATTGCTTTAGGGGTTCTTTTTTGTCTGAGCGCTTCTCTTCTTTTGTGTTTCAAACAAAAAATTGCAACTGCACAGCATGAAAAATAACCATGGAAAGTTTCTGAAAGTTTAGAGTGTTGCTGTTCATCTTTATACGATTTTAAGACCTCCCAGCAAATAATTTGGTGCTGCAAAACACTCGGCAAATGCGTTTCATGCCAAAACTGCCATGCATTTCTGTTACGCCTACTTGTGACTTGCAATACAGTGTTGCAGGTAATAGGTGTTTCAAAACACCTCCTTGTTACAGTTATTTATTTGCAGGCATAACTCAAGTTATGTCTGAAAAGGGTTGATTGTACTTCTGAAATGCATGATGCAAATGACATTCCTTCTTCCTTCCTCTGTCTTAATGACAGATCATCCTTTTACACCAATGCACTGTACCTCATTAGCTGAACCTAACCCACCACTTGTGTTGATTTATTTTATCTTTTTAATGACCTTCTCTATGATTGAATCATTAGCAGCAGCAGCGGTGTCAAGTATTTCAAAAAAGTAATAAGAATTTTACAATGCAGGGTTTCATTGTCAATATCCATGCCATCCATCCATCCTTTCTGACGCTTGCTGAAACGTCATGGGCTTTGTGTGTTTCGTGTTTCGTGATGAGTATTCTTCATTTACAATATATTCTTCTTTTTGTTTCACGTTGGAGAAATGTTCGCCGAGGTAATTGAGAAGGACATTCTGCGAAGCGTCAGGGTATTGAAACAGACAAGGTTTTCCGTGGCTGTGGCTGGACAAGTTGACTCTTGCCAAAACAATTCCGCCTTTTTTCGCCTGCCGACGATAATATTTATTTATACTTGCTCGCTTTTCTCTGGGATATTTTCAAGATTAACTTGTAGCTACGTTGTTTTCAAGGAAAATAAGATGAAATATGCAAGAGAAAATTATTTTTGAAAATTCGAGTCGAGACACGGGGTCTTACTCTCAAGTATTTACTAATTCCGCAATGGATTTCTTGAAACTTATATTTCGAGGAAATCCCTCGCAGAAACTTTGACAGTAAAACTTCGTGACGAGATGTTCTTGGGAAATGAATACAATTGTATTTGTATTCAGTCGCTTTCGATGTACTCCTGCAGCTTTCCATGTACTGTACAGTACTTTAATGTAAAATCCCTGGGGCTTAAGTATATACGACGAGAAAAACTCTGTTCTGGTGCAAGACTTTAACGCAGAACCTCTCGGAATAAGAGATACAAGCGTAATGTCGGTATTTCTAGAAACACTCTCGGAACCATTACGTGGGATTTATTGCTACTTGGAACTTGCATCCAGGGTACAAAAACCTCTAACATATTTAGCCGCGGAATTGCGAGTGTTTTATCTCATGAAATTTTTAGCAGCAAGGATCTTCTGCGAGCAAGATGTGAGGAGATCAGTTTCTGCATAAAAAAAAAAAAAAGAATTCAAGACCTCATCTGAAAACTTCAAAATTTTCAGAAATAGAAAAAATCTCGACCTAAATTTGTATATACAGTACAATTACCAGGAAAAACATATGTTGCAGGTAATGCGAATGACTCTTACAAAAGCATTTGAGATTGTCAAAGAATAAATTCACATTTTGAGTGCAGTGGGCCTCCATCTTATGTGATCAATCCGTTTGAGGATGAACGTCGTAACATGGGGCCGTCGTAAGTTGAAATCTTATTTCCCATAAGGTTACACTATAAAAAAATTAATTTGTTCCAAACAAAAAAATATTCAACTAAAATTACCTTCATATTTCAACTTTTTAATTCCTCCTAAACTTAAATTCCTCCTAAACAAAAGTATTCAGGTATAATTAAATGCACAGGGCAGTACAGAACACACAAAATTCAAAATCCCTCCTAAACACAATTATTCAGCAATAATGAAATGAACTGTACAGCACACACCACATTTAACAAATGCTCCAAACACAGCAATTTCAAAACTTGAGGACAATTTATTTCCTGTGCATGGCACTATCTCACACTGTTAAGAATTTAATCTGGCTAGGAATGAACCTTGGCACACAAAAAAACTCACTTCCTGCAGGAAAAACTTTGGTGCATGCATGGCACCAAAAAATGGTTGGTGCTGGGAGGGAGCTGAAAAACCTCAGAAGCTGTTGTATCATGAAACCCTGACATAATTTGGGGGTTTTTTCAATTAAAAAAAAGGGTTGTAAGTTGAAACCAACGTAACATGGGCCTGTTGTAAGTTGGGGGCCCACTGTATATGTTTTCAAGACATTTTCCAAGTGATGTGGGCTGAATTTATCTATTTGTTCCAGAAAATGTTCCAGACTCGAAGCCTTAAAATTATGAAAAATTTGACACGAATATTGAACCTCTTTTTGCATACATTGAGTTCCATTGATTTTTGAAGAACATATTTTTCCCGTTGTACATTTGGAAACTCCTTGCAAAAAATTGCAAACGTAAAGAAGTAGATTTACAAAATCATGAGTAAACAAAAGTGCACGACTCAAGCATGTATACTTCAGAACAGCAGTATAAAAATTCTTGGTGAATATTCGTTAGATTTTCACTTCTTCAGGTCAAATTACTATATTTTAGAATTTCTATTTTATCATTGCAGTCGCTCATTTTTGTGCAAAAACTATTAATCTTGAATTTATGTGCAATTGCTTTAATACACTTTTATCCCACACTGACCAACTTGATATTGTGCGAATATAAATAACTGTGTGCAAATAATATCTTCAATGCTTTTGATATTTTATTCTGATGCAGCAAATGAATAATGTCATTCTTGAAGATGTGATATCTTTCTTCATATCTGGTTTGCTCAAAAGGAATGAACTTCTCTTACAAAATATGAGCTATGAGATTTTTTTGTAGAAAATGTACAGGAGTTTGGACCTTTTTTCACTTCTGTGTCACAGTTTGTTCTGATGGCTCATTGATTCAAAAAAGGGTGGAATTTATTTGTGCGGAGTATTTTTTGAACCCCATTTCCTCAATTTTTGTCCATTTAAATTGATTTCATCAGAATTTTTTTTATTTATATGTTTGTCATACTTGCATGACATCATTCCAACTGATATTATGACAAGAACCCAAGATGATATTTTGTCTTTCTATTCAGGGCTTACATTTCAATTTCTTCCTGGGGATTGAAGTGGGTCTCACCCCTCCTTTTTGGGCCATAATGAACCCAAAAATCCTTGTTATGCAGGGATTGCTTTCCTCTTCTTGTGCATGCTTTCGTCAATTGGGAGGAACAAGAGGGAAAAGGGCGAAAATGTATTTCCCCATGTTGGCAATCGGATTAGTCAGGGACACTCTATATAGCAAGACACGTGTTTATATCGAAGCGTTCGTTATACGCGGAAAATGAAGGGGAATTGTCCAGACTGATTAGGTCAGGCATGGATCGATTCACATGGTGTGATTTGCTGCTAGGGTTACTTGTGTCCATTCTTGGGGGTTTTTTTTTTCTTAGCCAGGGCTAAGGGGATGTTGCCTATATGTATGGGTGTGTCCGGGTGACGTATATTAAATATAGGAGTATATGGGGATTCAGTTGGGATCAATGCTGAAGCTGGATCACTGATTGTTAGATTAGTCAGAAGGGCTTCCTGCTTTTGTATGCAATAGCTTTTCTTTTGTGAGGGTTCTGGTAATGCCAGAAATAGATAGCTTCACTGCGATGACCAGGATGTGCGAAAGATAGAACAGCCAGGAACCTTTTCAGCATAAGAAATTTATAAAAGGTATCAATGAAGTCTGCTATCTTTATCTGAAATTTTGGAAAGACAATGGCAGTTGAAATTATTTGATGAAAAATGAAAGGTAACGTTCTCCTGATAACTCTTTGGACAATTTTCACCCGCTGAAAGGAATGATTTTAATTTTTCATTCCAAGAAACCTTTCTATACTAGCCCACCTTTATCATTTTTGAAGACATTCCACTATATCTGCTGTCAGAAAGAGATTTTTTATACTGCTTTCAGACAAGGAAAGAAAATGAGAATTTTCCTTCCGATGAAAAAAGAAGGATCGAGGAATTTATAACAAATATGAATCGAAATGAAAGGATGATAAATAA
>CAJPEX010001151.1:0-37303 GCA_905338405.1 Notodromas monacha
GGATGATTCAATATGTTTCCTGAGAATCCTTTTGATAAGGATTGTTTTTGATGTGTTATGAAATGCTTTTGGAATATTTCCTGAAGATTGATATCTTCAGGAAATATTCCGAATTATATAAGTTTTTGTGTTCCTGATTATTCCAGTTGCTTCTCAGCAATCGTGGCGCGACCGTGAGCGACATCTAGTCGTCTTGCGGTGCGATTTCATTTTAATTGGGCGACATCTAGTCGACCCACGACACAATACTCAACAGACTACCCTAACCTAAACTACTAACCTACACTACCCACCACATTTTACCAATGGTTGGTAAAATACGTAAATCCTAAAACTAAACAAATACCCAACAAACTAATGTACCCTAGCCAACACTACAACATACCATACCCAATAGAATACCCTACCCTACACTACCAACCATTGCCCAGCCACACCTGGCCAATGATTGGTAAAATACCTAAAATCCTAGAACTAAAAAGTACCCAAAAAACTAATGTACCCTAGCCAGCACTACAACATAGAATACCCTACCCTACACTACCAACCATTGATTGGTAAAATAACTAAAATCTCATTAATGCAGGTAATATTACAGGTGGACCGTCTCTACAACAAAATTCAAGAAACAAAAAAGAAAATTTGTTGCAAAGAATACCCCAATCAATCACATGGAGAAAAACCCTTTAGGTTTGAAAACATTTTGTTACACAAAGATTATTGTTATAGACAAGATGACTGTATAGAGAGGAAATTTCGTCCGTATTTTGAATTCAACCAAAATAAAACACGCGATTGTCTTTAAATCAAATTTGAACGGACTCCCAAACAAATAAATATACTGTACTGTACTGTACTGTACTTAATTATATTACAACCTTATATGATTTCTCATCAAAGATTCTCCCTAATTTGTTCATTCAACTAAACCTCATACAGAAACAAGCTGAAGACCTGGTGCTCCAAATTAATTTTTACACATATTTTGTTTCCACCATCAGGGAATGAATAGGTGTACGCATACACGTCAGATGTTGTATTTCATGGATTGCATTTTCTTTTATTTTTGTTATCAATTTGTGCTCTGTATCCTACTCTGAAGTGATTAAATGTCATTGAGTGGATTTGGGTTGGGTGGGAAGGGGGTTTGGTTGTGGAAATCTTGATTGAACCTTGTGAATGCTGAAAAGNAACCATTGGTAAAATGTGGTGGGTAGTGTAGGTTAGTGGAAATCTTGATTGAACCTTGTGAATGCTGAAAAGTAGCAAATAAAGTATCCTGTTCATTCATTCATATTACAGGTGGTTCACCACAACAAAATTCTCTGTACAACGAATTCTTCTGAGTACTTGGAATTGAGTCGTAGAGAACCCAAATAACTTGGGGAGGGAACAAAAAAATGTTCTACACTTTTTTTATTATGCCATATTCAATGGACCCAAAAAATCATCTGAGAGAGAGAGAGAGAGTCCAGCTGTATTTTCATTTATATACTGTACAGTGTACAGTATCCTGCTCTCCAGCCATTTCACATAGCAAATCATCGAGGAGAAGAAGAAGAAGGAAATAGTCAACTTTCAAAGGTTACCGCAAATTTAATATCATCCCACTTTGTGTGCGATGTGAAGAAGAAAGGCTGCGAAGTTTATTTTGCATAATTATGATTAATTATATAATTTAGAATTCGACCAGAATAATACACGTTAACTGCTTTAAATATAATTTGGAACTTCCAAAAAATAATAATCTATTTAATTAAATCACACTGTATCCTTAACTCCTTTAAGGTTCCATTGAAAATGATTATAATTCGTTCCAAACCCGCAAATAAAAATTTATATACTTATCACGTTCAGATCACGTAATTTCTGTTTCGCAAATTCCAAAATTCGCGGATGCAGTACTGCTCATTATTCAAGGACAATACGAATGAATAAATTCAAATGCAAACGCTTCATGGAATGAAGAAGATATAACAAATACTGGAAAATAAGAAATGAAAAACTCAAGCCAAGAACGATTCAAATCGAATAAAACTTGAACAGCACATTGAATTCACATCGAAAAACATTCCACGAATCAAATGGAGTCCTTTTCTAATATCTACCAGAATACAGGGCTGACGAAAAAAAGAAAAATAAACTAAGAAGTACTACAAGTACTCTCGATTCAGACGATAAAAAGTCATATTCCGAATACAGAATAAAATCTTTCACATTATCTCAAAATAAAAAAATTCGCATAAAAGTCATTCGAAATGAATCAAAAAGGTTGTCCCGTGAAGGTTACCAAGATCACCATCTTGAAAAAATCATCCGCGGTTCAAAAGATGACGGCCAAGATGATAATCAAATTGCTGAATAATAATAAAAATAATAATTGAATATAATTTACGAGGGTTAGTTCTTAAGTTTCGAGATGCGTGTGCTTCCCTCGAAGGAGTCCCATAAGATTAACGGAAGCGGAAGTAATTATTCACGGAGCGTTAATTTTCATAATTTCCTCACATCCGTACGAATTTTCACCAACTCAGGCAAATTAACCTTCATCACTGTCAGAAAAATCAGCAACTTTAATTTTATTTGCATTTGAAAATTTCAATTTGCACGCGTTTCAAGTATCACGAAATTACGTTTCGATGGAAAAATATTCCTGTTCAAGTTTCAGGTCTGAACACCATAAAAATAATTAGAAATGAAGGTTTTCCGAACTCGAAAATCATTATATAGGTGATACTGATTGTATTAAAAAAAGTGAATTTTTTACAAATAAATTGCCTTAAGTCGGGACAGCAATTAAATAAATAATATTTAATTTCAAGTGAAATTATGTTTCGATGGAAAAATATCCTTATTCAAGTTTCATGTCTGAAAACCGTAAAAAATAATAGAAAATAAAGGTTTTCCGAACTCGAAAATCATCATATAGGTGATGCTGATTGCATTAAAAAAATGAATTTGTTACAAATAAATTGCCTGAAGTCGGGATAGACAATAAATAAAAATCGTTGCCAGCGAAAAGAGGCTTGATTCACGTCTTTTAATTTATTCCTCAGTTATCTATAATTCTATACAGTATTTTAATGTATTCTGACTCGAAAATTCGTGTCCCAACGAAAAAAAACAACTTAATTTCAAGTTAAAGTCCTGCCAAGAATTTTTTTTTTAATTTCCCTGCATTCCTGCGACAGAAGAAGTTAATTCTTTTTTCAAAGTTGAAAACCAGTCATTCGAAAATATATATTTCAGGTTACTTGAAAAAAAATTCAGAAAGTACTAATTTTACAGTCGGGAATTTAAGGAAGAAAGACCTTGATCCTGAAATGATCTGGAAGATGATCATGGCTCACAGAAGACTGGAAGTACTGCACTGTACTTCTCTATGCAATTTAACGTACTTTCCTGGAACATTCGCGAGGGATTCTTTTTTTTTTTAGTAGGACTGTAAGAAAAAATGCGGCTAAATTTTAGACAAGTGAATTACGTGGGAACGTTCGAAGGCAAATTGCAGTCAAAATTGTTCCTCAAGCAATTTTTATATTAAAAAAAATGAACCAGCTTATTACAGATGATAGAAGAGGAATTTCCCGGGATTTCACACACATTACAGCAGAATCAAACCTTTTAAGCTCAGTCAGTTTTCATAAAATGATATTTAAAATGTGTATTTGAATTTAGGCCAGATAAATTTGAGTAAGTTATCATGATATTTTCCCCAACACTCAGCTGGGATCAAAGGCACCACACACGCAAATTGTAGCGGCCTTTTTTTTAATTCCTTGCTCATTTTTTTAAAAAGACGAAAGTCCTTAAAAATCATTTCCGGATTTCATAACCTCAGCATTCACTCTTTGGAAACATTCTTGATCAGCATTTACCCTTTTGTTGAAACTTAATTTGAATAATTTTAGTCAGTTTGTGACTGGAGTCCATCAGTCAATTCGTAAGTCAGTGACTCAATTCCTTTATTGGAAATGTCTCATTATTCCTAATACAGTACTTCACTGCATTACGGTACTTCCGAATAACCTTAAGATTTTTTTGGGTGTCTAATGGATAAGAACGGAAAATTTCAAGACCGCAATTAATAATAAAAAATTGTAAAAATCCTAATCTTAAGCTCATTTAGAAGTAAAATGGGCAGTCAAAAACATACTCATTTTTGTTGGAAATAGAAAAGTACTGTACTGTATCAAAGTTTAGATTCTGGTTACAGTATTCTCAAGATAAAAAATGCATCCCACTTCTGCTTTGCCAATCTGAAATGACTGCATTACAATCTTTTCTTCTTTATTTGAAGGAATGAATGAATGAACAGAAAACTTTATTTTCTGCTTTTCAGCGTTCACAAGGTTCAATCAACATTCCCACATCCAAACCCTCCTCCCCACCCAACCCAAATCCATTCAAATGCATTCAATCACTTCAGAATGGGAAACACAGAAAAGAAAGCTACATATGGATACCAAAATGAAAGAAAATACATTCCACAAAATTCAACTGCTCAACTGATGTGTATGCATACACCCCCTTCTTTCCCTGACATTGAAAACAAAATATCAGTAACAAGAATTGCAGCACAAGCCAGAATTAAAGCAATTGCAGCAGTTACTGAACCCAATTTAAAGCACAAGGTCTTCAGCCTGTTCCCAGATAAGCTTTAGTTGAATGAAAAATTCAGAGAGAATCTTTGATAATAAATCATATAAGGCCAACAGTTTATCTTGATCCTCTATGATTTCAGAACGGGTCTCTTCTTTGAATTCCAATACTTGTAAATCTTTCTCAAGCTTATTCTATCATTATACAGGAAATAATTTTGCAGCATTGACATTTAAAAAAATGTACAGCAGAGTTTCTTGCAATTAAATTAAACAATAGCAGGTAATTCTACAGGAGTTGGTGCAAGAAAAATAAAAACAAACAGAATTTCCTAGTGGAACCGTTAAATCCTCTGGATTATCCTGACCAGCTCGACGCCATAATAACCCGAGGGTAATTGGTAATTTCGGTAGTTACCCAGAAGCTCAATAAACTTCACCATACCATGTACTTGACCAATCTCCCGAATCTGCTTCAAAAGGAAAGAAAAAAATAGAAGGAAACCATTTTATTATTTCGAGGAAAGGGACAAAAATAACCAAGGGAGTCAAGGTTGGCCAAAGAACCCTATTCGACAGATAGTAAATACTTCGACGATATCGTCAGCCAGCGTGTGATACGATCTACCTTCCCACGGTCATAAATTAATCCAAAATTTATTGGAAAATTCAGTCCTTCTCGGTTTACTATAGTTTTCCTCTTTCCGACTTCAAATCGGCAAAAATTGAGCCGATTTTCACTTTAAAGATGCCAAAGATACATTTTTTTTTGCACCGAGTCGTCGAAATAAAATGACAGTTCGGCTAAGATGTAAACCTACACGAATTCTTTTTTTTTTCTTTTCTTTTTTTTTTTTTTGCGCATGACTCTTTAGATTTAAAATCGGAAACGCTTTATACAGAGTAAAAAGGAATAAAATCTTCCTACACGAAATTAAATTCAGCCATTTATTTAAAACGGGGCATTTTATGTCGTATCATGTATCATGAATATTTTTCAAAACTATATTATTGTCAGTGTCTGCGCTGAATTATCAAAATAGAAACTTGAATATTACGCGAAATGTTTGACAGAAATTCTTTAAAAATCGAAAATAATTGAGAATGAATCGAATTCATGCTCAAATTTCAATTCCGGAGTCTCATGTTTTTTGAAATATTGCAGTTTTTCAATCGCTCAAAACGGAAAGCTGGTCTTACTCGGGGAGAGAATTTTATAAAATTTAAAGGAGGAAAATACTGAGGCGCGTGTCTCACTCTCGAGGGCGCAGTATTTAATTGACAGTATTTAACACAGTCAAACCCCGATAAGACGCCATCATTTGTCTAGAGCAATTTTGGCGGTTTAAAGAGGTTGGCGGTTTATTGAATATTCAATTTTAATTATTTGATCGAAAATACTCGATTTTCCTCCAAAAGTCATAGAGATACAGGTTATGTGAGAAACTTCAGCAATTTTCCAAAGAGTATTTCTGTGATCCATGGATTACTCTTTCAGAAAGTAAGTTTTGCTGCATCAATTTATTCAAATTTTTTGAGATTAGGTCAATATAATTTTCAACAAAATGATCATTATTTTTATCGTTTCGTACAAATACAAGATCCTTGGCAGAAATTATAATTATAACGCTATGTTGGCGTTGTAACAAAGACAAAAATAATTGGAAACAGCACTTTTGTTTCATCATTAATGCTGGCGTTTGGCGTCTTATCAAGGTTTTCTATATAGAATTCAACATGGAGGAGATTTGTTTCATTTAAAATTGTTGGCGGTTGGCAAGGGTGGCACTTTATTGGGGGGCGTCTTAACGGGGTTTGACTGTACTTGATTAAGTATACAGTACATATACAGCGCTGTAAAAATTGTAAAAAAAAAAAACTCAAACTTTTGGAATCTCCGCGCGTGAAGAAATTCCCTTGTTAGTCTATGGTTTGTGTGATGTTCACAGAGTTCATTTTCGAATCTTCCGTCAAATCACCCGTTTTTGTTGCGACTTGAGACACATTCAGGCTTCCTACACCGGCTCAAAAAGAAAACCACTCACACCCCACCCTCCCATCACTCCCCAACTAAACTAAAATAAAATAAAAAGTTAAACAAGTTAGTTGAGCTTTAAAAAAAATAGACAACGGCTCTTCAGGCACTGTTACACCCGAAAGGCGATACATCCCCAATTCGGCGTCACGGTCACGGTCTTCCTGCCCTTCAACCTCAATGAACTCGAAGAAGAAAACAAGGCTTGGGAATAAGGAAGACAAGAACAACAAGAACAACAAAAAAAGAAGAAGAAGCCATCAAAGTTCTTGTAAAAAAAAGTCCTTCCGAAAACCAGTGGGGTTGCTGAAGCGTCACGGGTTCAATGAAGGAAAACGAACACGCTTCTTTATAGCAGCTTTCAGTGAACACGGAGACATTATTTGAAACGCGATAGCAGGGAATTTCAGAGCCAGAAAAAAGGACACTTGAATTTCCACTGCTTTCGTACGGTAGTGAAACATCCCTAACTTTAAAGGTGGTAACTCGCAAAATTTGACCATCCCGAAATTCATCAGTTGAATTTTCAGGGAAGTTGACTCACAATTTGACCCTAGCCCCACGATTTGACCAGCTTTGGACGTTCTTTTTGCGTTTTTGTATTGATATATATATTTTTTTTAATGTTGCAAAGTGTTTCGCAATTTGACTGCTTTGCAGTATGACCCTGGTTTGGCAATTGATTAGGGTTGAATTACAAAGTACTACTACCTGCATAGATGAACCTTGATAACTCCAACCTCCCTAAGTCAAATTTTTTTAGGGTCCCCATCTGAATCCCCTTAGAAACAATGCATTAATAAAAGCCTCTCTAAGTGAAAGGCTTTCCCCCTCAAACCACTATAAGTCAAATTTTCTGTTGCCTGTTGGCTACTATTTTCTTGACGCAAGAAAAAAAAATTAAAAACCGAAATTGATATGTTGTAAAAGGAAGCGGAAGACTTAATTGGGCAATATATTCCAGCCACTTACAAGTTCAGTGCCCTTTCAACTTATTTAAGAATCAATTTATGCCCCAGAATATCACCATTCAAAATTTTGGGAAATTTTTCTATGTTCCCCAGAACTATGGCTTTGTATTGTAGCTAAAACCTATATAATTCAAAACCTCCCCAGGTACAATTTCCTTCTTGCTCCCTTGAAATTTGACTTACAGAGGTTTGACTTATATAGTTGTATAGTTGAACCTCAAGAACTCAAACCTCCCAAAGTTGAATACCCCCCTGAGTCAAATTTTTTTCAGGTCCCTGTCTGAATCCCCTCAGAAACAATGCATTAAAAACCCTCCCTAAGTCAAAGGCTTTCCTCTCAAACCTCTATAAGTCAAATTTCCATTTGCCTGTTTGCTATTATTTTCTTGACACAAGAAATAAAAAAAACCATGAAAACAGAAATATATGTGTTTTGAAAGGAAGTGAAAGACTTAATTGGGCAATTGAACCCCTGGCTCCAATTTCAGCATACTTTCAACTCATTCAAGAACCAATTTAAGCCCCAGAATATCACCGATCATAATTTTGGGCAATTTTTCTATGTTTCTCAGAACAAAATAACTTTGTATTTTAGCTCAAAACTCTATGATACAAAGCCTCCCTAAGTCAAAATCTCCTCAAGTGGATTTTTTTTGCTGGTCCCTTGAAATTTTATTTAATGAGGTTCAACTTATATATAGTTGAACCTTAATAACTCAAACCCTCTAATACTCCCCTAAGTTGTATTTTTTTTGTCCCTGTCTGAGTTCCCTGGGAAACAAGGCATTAGAAACCTTCCCATCAAACCTCTATAAGTCAAATTTCCATTTGCCTGTTGGGTATTATTTTCTTGACACAAGAAAGAAAAAAACCCTGAAAACAGAAATATATGTGTTTTGAAAGGAAGTGAAAGACTTTATAGAGCAAATGAAACCCTGCCTCAAAGTTTGACATTCTTTCAACTCAATCAAAAAGCAATTTAAGCCCCAGAATATCACCAATCACCATTTTGGGAAATTTTTCCAAGTTTCCCAGAACGAAAGGGCTTTGTATTGTAGCTCAAACCTCTATAATTCAAAACCTCCCCAAGCCAAATTTTTTGCTGGTCCCTTGAAATTTCACTTAGAGAGGGTTAAATATATCCGTACAGTTAATTGGTGCAATTCCGGATTAATTGACGACCTCAATTACTTGAATAATACAGCACACGCATAAATGAATGAAATACTTTCGCACAAAACCTTGGCCGACGGCTTTAAAATGCAATTCTATCTTATATCTCTGAAAACTTCCTGTTTGACTAAACTAACTGTTCACAGGTATTCGCTATTTTCAAAAAAAAACAACCGTCAAGTGTCATCAAATAGTTTCGAAAGTCTGACAACACAAGACACCATAAAATAATATGACCTCAACTTTTGTGTTTTCACCTTCAAACCGTGAGCACTCAAAATTAATGAAACACTCGCGCACAAAAACCTCAGTCGACGGTTTCAACAAATCAATTCAATTTGATGAATAGTCTGAAAACTTCCAGATGACTTCAAATAATGGTTCACTGGTAATCAAAATATTACTTCATTCGGAGACAACTTCCAAAAATAGATAAATTAAACTGTGCCAAGTACCATAAAATAAATACACTGTAATCTATTCTTCTAGTTATTATCCACTAAATAACATCTTCTGGCGAAATAATTTATAACAATAAATTGTTATGAACAAAATATTTAAATATTGTAATTTTGTAAATGAAAATTTAATAAACCTGTCGGGATTTAAAAAAAAAGTAAGCTTCTGAATTCTTCTCCAGACTCATCATCCCTACATATACTGTACAGCATTTTGGAATTTCTCCAAATATTTTTGTGTTCTCAATGATTTTCCTACGAAATTGACAAGAAAAAAAAACAATCAAAATTAAAGAAAGAGAGAGAGGTCCACTTCTTTCTTTTAAATTTTTTTCAAAGCGCAAGAGAGAAAGAAACAAAAAAAGACTCTTGCCTGACAGGTGGCGCTGCAGGTCGTCTGGTGAATGGTCTCCTCGTGGAACCGTCGTGGTCCTCACTCAACAATCCATCACCACCACCACCACCAAGACCCGGTCGTTGCACGAGGCCCGGAGGCGGCTGCTGTTGCGGCGACCCCGGCCGCCTCCGCTTATTGTTGTTCTCCTGGCCCAGGATCTCCGTGGCCTCATCCGGCGGCAAAGGCCGGATGAACCCGGTGCCGATCCCGATCCCGGGCGCCAATTCGGGTTCCACGACCAACGGCGGACTGTTGAAGTCGTTGCGAACCACGGTCTGTTGCACGGGGTCTCGGTAAGTGCTGCTCGTCTCTTCCACTCCAGTGGGCAACAGGTTGAAGTAGGTTTTGCGTCCGTCGATGGACACGAAGTCGCCGCCGCCGTTTTTCTCGATCGGCGACGCGATGATGTCGCCGCCGTGGGCCCCTGGAAATTAAAACGAAAAATATTTATAAATATATTTATGTATATCAGTGAGACCCCCACATGCGGAAACCTCGACCTGCGGACAACTCGACATACAGGGACACTTATTTTCCCAGAAAAAATTAATCAAAAAAGCCCCACATGAGGACACTGACTCGACATAGGGACATTTTGTGATAAAATTGAAAATACATGTCAGGCCAAATTGTAAAAAAAAAAAAGATATTTCCAACCCTAAAATTGATGCAAGAAAAGTTCTTGGGCATTTCTCTCACCAATTTACCATCCATTCAGCTAATTTTAAAAAATTACCTCCAGCATTGAGGGACTTCCTTTTCTTTTTTTCACTCGAATGTTATTTTTACAGAGAATGCCAAAATGTATATGTACTGTACAGAGATACACTATTCAATGCTCCAAATGTAATTATTGAGGTGTAAATTCACTCACTAATTCAAATTCAAGTGGCAAAACATTTTTTGGGGAATTCTGAAGAATATTTCTTCCATAAAACACCAATTCAAAATTATATAATGTAAGTCTATGGGAAAACATGACTTGACTTGAGGACAATTCAACTTAGGGACACTCTTAATGCACCAATTATGTCCGCATCTTTGGGTCTCACTGTATATGTAGCATTCCATACAGATAGAAATGAGCTTAAGAAAAAATCTACAAGTATTGGAATTCAATGAAGAGACCCTTTCTGAAATCATAGGGGATCAAGATAAATTGTTGTCCCTTACATGATTACTCATCAAAGATTCTCTCTAATTTGTTCATTCAACTAAACCTTATCTGGGAACACGCTGAAGACCTTGTGCTTTAAATTGGGTTCAGTAACTGCTGGAATTGCTTTAATTCTGGCTTATGCTGCAATTCTTGTTACTGATATGTTGTTTTCAATTTCAGGGAACAAAGCGGGTGTACGCATACACAGCAGTTGTGCAATTGTACATTGTGGAATGTATTTTCTTTTATTTTAGTATCCATATGCAGCTTTCATTTCTGTGTTTCCCATTCTGAAGTGATTGAATACCTTTGAATGGATTTGGGTTGGGTGGGGATGAGGGGGATTCGGATGTGGGAATGTTGATTGAACTTTGTGAACGCTGAAAAGCATAAAATGAAGCTTTCTGTTCATTCATTCATATAATGTATTTATATAAAAAGGGGGAAAGATAAACATTCACGTTTTTCTTCAGAGGCGCAAATTAAGAGAGACAATTAATTTAATTTTCCTGTGATTTTTCCTCAAATTTTTCCTTTAAATTTTTTAAGCGATAAAAATTATCTGAAAAAAAACGGAAGACCTTGAGCGTTAATTTTTGCTCATTAATTTCCTTGAGCTGTGTATTTTAGTCATCCGAACATAAATAAAGACTGCAACTGAGGATTCATGCATCTGTATGTGCTGTGATGTTCTTTTGGTATAATACCGTACTCATATAGTGAATTATTATTTTTTCTTCTGATATGCCGGAATGTATTTGAATGAATTTGGGGAGTGGAAAATTTTTTTTGAACCTTGTGAACGCTGGCAAGCAGCAAATAAAGCGTGTCTATCAATCCATCAATTACATTTTTGTTTGACACGGTGGAATGCGGAAATTCGGTTTGATTGATCATTGTTCGATTCCTCGTTTGACGAAGGTTGTCCCAGTTGGACATGACTTCTGACATTTTTCGAGTAGGCGTAATTGTAAAAAAAAAAATAAAATCATGACATAACCAGGATTCACAATTTTTTTTTTTGGCGTTTTAAAAAGGGTTTTTTCAATTTACTGCATGATGATAAGTGAAAACTTTCCAGTTTACAGCTAGAGTTCCTCACCTATGTCAAAAGGGGGGCTGTGCAAAAATTTTGCCACGCTAGCTGAGAAATTGATTCCAGATTGCCGGATTTCCGGTATAATTGGTTCCCACAATTTCACAAGCGAATAATTCCTCCGATACTTGAAAATTGAGCGAATTTCCTGGATTTGCTACAAAATGATCGTTCGTTCGTATTCATTCTCATTGGTCTCGATTGCTTTTTATTAAATCAAGTTCCTTTTTACAATTAAGAGAAATCGTTGAGGAATTCTGTTCCAAAAAAATTTAAATTTTTTGCTTATTTTTCATTTTATTCATGCGAATTCGTTTTCTTCAAGGTTTTCCACTCATCTTTTATTCACAGTTTCTAGAGAAAAAAGCTGGCCGATATTTTGCGAAGTCATCCGAAAGCATTGATGAAAATATCCCCCAAAGATGCGCAAGGAAGTACGTAAAGTACTGCGCAATTACTTTTCGAGGTCTGAGCGATTTTCCAAGCATGAATAAAAATTTTAAATCCAAATACGGTACTACAGTATATTCGTTTCCATCCCAAGAATTTCACGAATTCCCGATGCTTTCATGAGGCACTTGTGTTTATCGGTGCTCGATGAGAAATATGTTTCCAAGGAGAAAGTCAAGGAAGGAAGAAAGTATCGATCTGGGTCGAACAATTCCCTTTTCAAGCATAAGTGCAATTTTATAGCGAGAGAATGGGAAAAGTATTTCTACAACGCTGAAATTCACGGAATTTCATGCGCTTTCAAGAAAACGCACGGTGTCCAGAATTTTTTTTTCTCTTTGGTCAATAACAACAACAAAAATTCCTCAGACGAGCGATAAATACAGGTATTTGTTTCATGAAAGCATATAGAAAATCACAGAAAAATCCCTTTTGTTCTCGGCGAATTAAAAAAAACTTACGCGTGGAGATTTGTTCTTTGGAAATCTTTTAATTTTTTTTTTACCAAGGAGATATATATATATATATATATATATATATATTTATTCGAAACGTCTAAAACCTAAGGGAAGTAACATTGTCCTGCAAGAAATATTTTTCAAATAAATTTCCTGTTTGATTCTACGACCCGCAAAGAATCTTGCGAAATCTTTTTTTTTTTTTTTGCTGAGTCCGGGAGAAATGATAACTTTCGAGCTAAAAATCTTTAAAAAAAATCTAACTTCCTGTAGAAATATTATTACTTTTTTGGAGTGGCACGGATACAATTTCATGCCCTAAATAAATATCCCAATCAAATGAAATTTCTCATTGTTCTGAGGGGTTTTTGCCTTTCACACTTTGGTTAAGTTCTTCCTTGTTCGCGTTCCCCGCAAAGAAACACGCAGAAATTTTTTTAGACAATAGAGATTACCAAACTTCTTTAAGAAAGAAATAACAAGGAAGTGGTATTTGATTTGAACAAGTATTTCCTCGACATGAGTAGATACAGTATTTCATAATAAAAAGGAAATTCCTGCGCCACGACAACGACTGAAAATCCTCTCTTTCTTTCAGTAAATACCTTGCGAACTTTCATGAATTACAAGAGAATATCTGGAAAATTAAATACCGTAACGTATTACGAAATATATTTCTTGCATTTTCTGCAGCCTTGTCCCTCTTATGTGGAAACCGGAAAATCGAGCATTAGCAACACTGAAACGAATTGATTTCAAAGCATGGAGTTAATCGATTTTTGAGCCGAATGATGCATTCGTGTTACATCACCGCACACCGCCTCTTTCTTCTTCTTATTAATTTTTCGTTTCTCTTATTTTAAAGGTCAATTCGAGAATTTTTTTTCTTTTAAAAGAAAAATTATTTCTTCGCAAAGGATTGGCCACTTTGACAACTGGAATACCGTCAGCAAAAACATGACCATACACATATCTTGTCATCTAATTACAACCCAGAGTCATTTGAGTCATAAAAAAAATGATTCAACCAATGTGAGATTAGAAGCACTAAAATAATTTTAAAATGATAAATACCGTAACTGAATAACATTGGACGTTGCTTACTCAAACGTTCCACTGTCAAATCTCTGTTCAGTCTTTGTATGAAATTTCTCAAGATTTCCTAGTGGGATTAAGTGAATAATTGAGCAAATGTCCCCCCTTAATTCTCATTTATCCAGCGGATTTTAAGGTCCAGAATATCACCAATTTCACATTCAGGTAATTCTTATTTTTTTCCCCAGCAACAATGCTTCTTTCCCTAAATAAAAACTTGCTGGATGAACAATTTTTTGTAGGTCCCTCTGACCTCAACTTGAGAGGTTTGACTTTATTTTCTAAAAGGTTGGATAAGGTTTGTTGAAATCATAGTGGCATTCTTTCTAAGGGTTGCCTCCAGATCTTCCAAGGCAATTCCGCCATTTTCATTTCAAGAATTCTGAGGGGAAAGCTGGGCCACAACAAACAAAAACTCTGCAGGGAGGGCGCCTCATCTTTCGAGTGGAGACCAAAACTCTGCTATGGTGAATTTTTCAAAACATTAAAACAAATTGTCAAACAGGACTGATTTTGGGGGGGGGGGGCAAAGAATATGTTCTCCCTAAAGAATATATTTGTTTCAGCTCAATTCTATGACACCTTTTGAATGATTGCACAAACTTTTGTCAAGACCCTTGTATACCTTCTCAGGTATCTAGTGTAAGGGATAGATGTCACCAGAGGCATCATCCCATTACTTCACATTTGTTCCACATTGGAATTCCCTGAGCAGAATTCCAATGTCATCCATTTTCCCTAATTAATCTACACAGTCTCACCTCAGTCCTTGTTGCGTGCGGAGCTGCTAATTGTTTGTTTGTTCAGTGTTTCAATTAATTCTTATTCATTGAAGTATTTGTGCATCACCAGAGCACCTTCTCTTCTTATGTCCAGCGTTTCATATGGATATAAATCAGCTTAAGAAAGATTTAAAATTACTGAAATTCCATGAAGAGACATTTTCTGAAATCTTAAAGGATCACAACTAAAACTCATACAGAAGCAGGCTGAAGACCTTGCGCTTTAAATAAACTTTTACTGCTGCTTTGTCTTCAATATTGGGGGATGGGTGGGTGTATGCATACCTGTTCGATGTCCAGATTCATTTTGTGCAGTGTGTTCTCTTTTGTTTTTGTCATTGATTTGTGCTTTGTTTCATGCTTTGAAGTGATTGAATGTCTTTGAGGGGAGTTGGGTTGGGTGGGGAGGGGGTTTGGATGCGGGAGTTTTGGTTGTACCTTGTGAACGCTTAAAAGTGGCAAATAAAGTGTTCTGTTCCTTCATTCAAGAAAATGTAAAAAAATAACCAAAAATAAAGAAGCTTTGAATAAAGCATGTGACAATAAATGAAAATAAGCAATAGTATAATACCCTAAAGACAAAGATAATATTATTAAGCCTAACTGCCTCAAGGTAGAAAGAGCAATAATTTTTTAAAATCTATCTCAAATGAAGCACTTAAAGTAGACATTAATAAAGTGAATAAACCAGAGATTATTAAGAAAAAGACAAATGAAAGCGTTCTGTTCATTCATTCATTCCAAGTATACATTGATTCTTATTCTTTGGAAGCCTTACCAAAGGCTTCCCTGCCGTGTTCCCCGGCAGATCGTTGGTCTTATTCATTCCTAATTATTTGTTGTTGATTCTTAATATCGTTTTATTCTTTGTGGTGGCTCCTGCCCCACATCTAGGGACGTCGGAGGTATTTTTCATCATACACGATGATTCTCCTGAAATGGATTCAATATAAACTCACCAAAGTCATGGCCGCCACTGCCGAATCCCTGATTCGCCGACACAGTCACGTCAAACACGTCCCCCGGTGCCACTGCTGCTGGGGACCTTAAAGTTTCACTCGCCGTGATGATATCCACCATCACTGGTCTGCTCGGCGAGATCATCACGTCTTCGTCATCAACCACGACACCAGGCACCAAACCCGGGTCCCTTTCATCATCATCATCCACTATCTTCCAGCGGGAACCACTGGTGCTGGTTTCCTTTCGACCACCACCACCACCACTGATACTCGACACTGTCTGCGTGGCGACATACACGGGACGACCACCGCCACCGGGCCTGTGACTCGTACTCGTCATCACGTAGTCGTCTTCCGAGGGCTCCAGCACAACTTCCGTCTCTGGTTCCGGGATCTCGGGTTGCGTCGTCGGCACAACTGGCTTGAAAGTCGTCGTCGACGTCGTCGTCGTCGTCGTTGTTGTGGTTGAACTACTACTGCTAGTGGAAACCGGTCGTTGTAATGGGATGAGATTCCCTGGGGGACGCTGCAAGGGCACGAGTTGCTCAGGGATCGGGACGCCGCTCGTGAACGGCGGCGGGATGGCGGAGTCGTCGGGGAATCTCACTTTGCCGCCGGAATTTTGTGGCGGCAGAGGCGCAGGACCAGGAGGAGGAGGAGGAGGACGCCGTGTCGGTCGCTGCTGGGGGTTGGGATGGGGATGCAAATGATGTTGTTGTTGTTGGTGTGGTGGGGGTTGTCGAGACGGGGGACGCAGGTTACTCGAGATCAGGCCCGGGGGGATCGAAGGCGGCAGTTCGGACAGCGACGGCGGTCCTCGGTTGTTGATTCGGGACGACCCCGGGTCGTCGCCGTTGCCGTTGGTGTGTTTCCGTCGCTCTGGTTCCGCCACCTATTTTTTAATGTATCATTTAAAATATAAATACAAAAAAAAAATTCGGTGACGCTTTATGGTTGTTACCTGGGGCACAAGTAAAAAAATTTCCTTTAAAAATATTTTTCAAATAAATACGCTCTGGTTCCGTCACCTATATTTTTTAAATTTATCATTTTAAAAATAAATACAAAACATTAATGGGGGACGCTTCATGGTTGTTACCTGGGGCTGAAGTAGCAAATTTTTCCTTTGAAAATATTTTTTTTAAATAAATACGCTCTGGTTCTGCCAACTATTTTTCTTAAATTTATCATTTGAAAAACAAATTTAAAAAATTAATGGGGGACGCTTTATGGTTGTTACCTGTGGCACAAGTAGGAAACTTTTCCTTTAAAATTAAAAAAATAAATAAATATAGTACATTGAGACCCCAACATTTGGACACCTCGACATTTGGGCAATTCGACATTTGTAAATTTATTTTTCAATAAAAAGGGCATAAAAAAGGCCCAGCATATGGACACTGACTCGACATGAAGACATTGCATGATACAATTGCCAAAAAATTTAACGAAAATTGACTTTTATTAGACTTGATTGCAAGAAACATATATTTCCAACCCTAAGATTCATGCAAGACAAATTCTTTGTCATTCCCCCATCATTTTCCCATCCATTTAGCTAATTTAAAAAATCACCTATTGCATAGAGGGACTTCCTTCTCTCTTTGTGACTTGAATGTTATTTTTGCAGATGCCAACATTTCAGTGTCCTGTACAGAGGTACACTATTCAATGCTCCAAATGTTCTTGTTGAGTTGAAAATATAATCACTGAATCAAATTCAAGTGGCAAACAATTTTTTTCATGGAATTCTGAAGAATTTTTTTCCATAAAACACCCATTAAAAATTATATAATGTAAGTCTACGGGAAAACAAGACTCAACTTAGGGACAATTCAACTTAGGGATACTCTTGATTGACCAATCACGTCAGCATCTGGGGGTCTCACTGTATAACCTGGTTATAAGAAATTCTTCCATGCATCACAGTCGCGCAAAAATGGGACAGAAAAGCTTCAAGTGCCTACAATTCAAATCACTATTTTTCTCATGGCACCAAAAAAATAAAAATACAGCATCGAACCACTTCAAGTCGAATTTCAAGGACCAGCAAAAAAAAATTTTCTGCCATCAAGATAACATAAAAAAAGCATGATCGCATTTTTCGTCGGCTCATTCATTATTGAAGAGCGAAGGAAAATATTCCTTTAATCGAAGTTATGGTCCAGAAGTTTTCAACAACAAAAAATGGTCCCAACGACTTCTTCGTAATGAGATTTTACTATAGTTGTTCTGTTGTTTCACGAAGTGCCAATTTTTCCTGGATTCTGTAGCATTTTTTGATAATACGCGTCTCAACCCGTTTGGGATTAAAGGATTCAACTACAGTACTTCCAAATCATTCAATGAAATTCAAAACATCCCCTCCTGAAAATACTGGAAAATCAAGAACAAAACAAGCATTGAAAATACTTCTTTTCAAATGGAAAGTTTGATGAAAATCACTTTCGTCACAGATTCTTGTTCGGTTCTCGAGGGTCAGACAAAAATTCATGATTTCGCGAGTATTCTGTGCTAAAATATATATACACTGTACTAAAAAGTTTGTTAACAAATACACAACAGCTTATAATTTTCGATCGCTGAGAAGAATGGACGCATTCATTGATTTAAAAATAATTAATTCATTTATTTAAAAATAATTATTTCATTGATTTAAAAAATAATTAATTCATTGATTTAAAAATAATGATACGAATTTTATTGGTCGAGATTCTGATCCCTTTTAATTTAAATCACTTGCCCATAAACGATCAAATGCTCAGCCTTGCTAATCAAGTACCGTATTTGCTAATTACGAACCGCGGTTCGGATGAGAAAAACCGTTTCTTCCTCATAAAAACCCATTTAATCTTTTCACGATTCATCAAAGCCGTTCGCGGTTGTAATTCCGAGTCAGCTAATTAACAGACTTAATTTCCCGCTGTTCTCGTGATGAGTTGACATCCAGAATAAGTACCTTTCTCTGTTTTAAAGTCATTCCCCTGAGCATTTCATTTTTTCCAATTTTTGAACTCCTGTACAGGTACTACAGTAGTAAATTTTCTGGAAATGATTTCCTGTATGAATCAGGTGGAGAAAACAATGTACTCAAAATAAAAAAATTGGGCCTTTTAGTTTCTGGAGGAAAACTTGGTCCATGTCTGGAAATCATACATTTTTCCCCATTATTTTTTTATTTGGCTTTTCAACTTGAATTCCCAGCTTAATGTAAATGAATGAATGAACAGGAAGCTTTATTTTCCACCTTTCAGCGTTCACAAGGTTCAATCAAAATTAACACATCCAAACCCCCTTATTCTTACCCAACCTAAATCCATTCAAATGCATCCAATCCCTTCAGAATAGGAAACAGAGGAATAAGCTGTATATGGGTACCAAAATGAAAGAAAATACATTCCACAAAATACAACTGCACAACTGATGTGTATGCATACACCCACTTCTTTCCCTAACATTGAAAACAAAATATCAGTAACAAGAATTGCAGCATAAGCCAGAATTATGGCGATTGCAGCAGTTACTGAACCCAATTTAAAGCACAAGGTCTTCAGCGTGTTCCCAGATAAGGTTTAGTTGAATGAACAATTTAGAGAGAACCTTTGATGACTTAATGCTCTCCATGCTCTGGACTGTTCATAAGACTACACTATTTGTTCAAAAATTTCATAACATGTTCAACGGTTGAATATATTATCAATACTATACAGTTGAACCTCATGAAGTCAAATACCTCTCTATTTCGAAATTTTTTCATGCCTAGGTCTGAATTTTTTTCAGAAACAATGCCTTAAAAACGTCTCAAACTGTAGGCATCAATTTGTTCTAACGAGATTCCACTGTACAGTATTATGCATCCCATGAGGCTTTAAAATACAGTGCTAAATCAATCAACTTCGGGGAGTAAAAAAATCCATTTGGTTAATGGTTTATCGCCACGCAACAACAGCAAAAATCCCAATGCATTGAAACAGCTTGGGTCTCTTAACCAAGACACAACTGCACAGTACAGCAAGATCCCCACATGTGACAGAATAATTTTGTACTTTAATATACTACTGTACCTGCACACTGGCTGCAGTTAGATGGCAGCCATATTAATTGAATGCTAGAGATTTAAATCTGTACCCTTCAAGGGTTTTTACGATTTAGGTGTGCAGAAGTACAGACTACAAAAATATTTGTGTGGCTCTTGCTCTTGTGTGTGTGTGTGAGATTGTGAAGGTTATCTCTTTTTATCTTTTAATCCATTGTGTTGTGTGATTGATTTTGTGATCTATGAATCAATTTGGGGTTAAAGCAATTTGAAATACATCTTTATCTTTTTTCTCTTTGGGAGCTCATAAAAGAGATCCCCAGCTGAACCCCACAACTGATTCTGGTGTTTCATTTCCAAAATTCCGCCTTTTTGTGACATTTCAGCCACACAAAAATTGGTAGCAGAGCGTGGTTTTGATCCACGGACCTCTGGGTTGCGGACACCTCAACCTGCAGACAATTTGACTTAAAGACATTTATTTTCCCATAAAAAATTGATACAAAAAAGGCGTGATATGAGGACACTGACTTGACATGGAATGGAATTATTTTCATGGAATTATGGTGAGTACAGTATTTTGTACATGGAACACGAATTAAAAATTATACAATGTAAGTCTAAGGGAAAATGAGACTTGAGTTAGGGACACTCTTGATGCACCAATTACGTCCACATCTTGGGGTCTCACTGTACATAAAATAACCTCACACTATTTCTTATTCATCAAAGAGAGGTAATGAAAGAAAAAAAACTGAGCAGCATACTTACATGTACATTGGCTTGTCCTCCGAGCATTTTCACCAGGCCGGATATGAAATCGTTGATGTCGGGTTCAGCCCTTCGGTTGCTTTTCCTCAAGTCTTTGTTGGTGACATTGACGGGAACAACGGGGGAACTCGACATTGGCACTTTTTGCACCTTCTTGGTGTCATTCTTTGGCTCCAAAATCACCTTGATTTCGTGGGCGGCGAAAGAAAAACATAGGAAAAATAATATTAATTTCAGAGGAAAAATGGGAAATTCTCAGAATTTCCTCGTCGTCGGGGAATTTTCTTCCCCGAGGCAGAGAGGACGAGAACGAGGACATTTATAAAGAGATTCTGGAAGAAAGAAACCATGAATATCAAATCTTTCAGTACCGGTTTTTTTTTTAATCAGTAGCGATTCCAAAGATGGATACGGTACTCGTTTAAAAAAAAAACATTTTTATAAATTTTATCATGCGTCGTCTTCTGGAACAATATAGGGAAAATACTGAACGCCAAAAGAAAAACCAAACAAACTTTCTTCCAGAATTATTCCACACAAAAAACTTTGCAGAAGAATTCTCGGAAAATCCCTCGTTGATGCAAATTTTTTAAAATTTTACATAATTTAGGAGCTGCTTGAATACATAAACGGTTCTCAAATTAAAAAAAATGCATGCGTATTTTCGAATTAGGAAGAAAGCTCGACAAAAGTTTTTTTTTTCTTTCAAAAAATCGCAGTTCGTTGGAATTTTTTTCAATAATAGTACGCCTTCAACTTATTTCGCAGAAAAAGACGAGCAAATAAACCACAGTAAAAAAATCCACGAATTTTTCTGCTGTCGGGGAATTTTCGTCAGAAGCAAAAAGGAGAAAACAAGATATTTTAAGAAAATATTCTAGAAGAAAGGAACCATAAATGTCGTATCTTCCAGTACCCGTAAATACTCGTGAAAAGGAGTAATTTTTCAAGGATTTTTATTAATATACTCAATCTGTTGGACTTCACGGAAGAAAAGTAAAAAAATATATATTCGAAAAACCATAAGCTTCCAACAAAAAAAAAACGATATAAGCTCAATAGAAAATCACTCGTCGATTGAAGAATTTCCAAAATTGTACATAATTTGAGAACTGATTAAATTGACCAAAGGTTCGAAGAAAAAAAATAATAAATAATCATGGTAATTTTCGTTCCACAAATTACTGTATTCGAAGTGCTAATGTGGTCATTACCTGACGACCGAATGCCGGCAAATCAACCAGCAATTCCGGCCACTGGTCAATTTCATTCGGAGTATTGCCTCTAGTTCGCGGTTTCCGCATTCCGGAAGACGCCTTTTCCGAAAAGGACGCCGTGGCGCCGGTGTCTGGAACCAACCGGGTCAACACGACGACCAGGAAGGACGCCACCGACAACCTCATCCCACTGGCTTCTGTGAACAGACAAATTTTTCTAAAATTAGACAAAAATTTTTAGTGAATCAGCTCTCAATAACTCATGCAAAAAGAACACTCCAAAGAATGCATTATAATCTTTCAAAGCTTGGTTGAAAAAAATAATTTGCACGGATGATAAGTACAGTATTCAAATCCACCAAAATAGTCCTACAGTGAGGAAATTGAAACGAAAATTTATAATTTCGATTTGAATTCTTGCACAACGTAATGAGAGAAGAAATCCACAAAACTGTGAGGAGAACCATGTTCCAAAATAAAATACAGTGAGACCCCCACATGCGGACAATTCAACATGCAGACAATTCGACATAGGGACACTTATTTTCCCATAAAAAAATATATAAAAAAGGCCCAAGATGAGGACACTGACTTGACATAGGGACATTTTGTCATAAAATTACAAATAAGTTTCAGGCCAAATTACAAGAAACAGATATTTCCAACGCTAAAATTGATCTAAGAAAAATCCTTGGCATTTGTCTCCCCATTTTACCACCCATTTAGCTAATTTAAAAAAAAAATTACCTCCAGCATAGAGGGACTTCCTTCTCTCATTTTCAATTGAATGTTACTTTTTACAGAGAATGCCAACATTTCTATGTACCGTATAAAAGGTATCAGTATTCAATTCCCCAGATGTCCATATTGTTTTGAAATATATTGATTGAATCAGTTTAAATTAGGAGACAATTTTTATTTCCATGGAAGTGTGGTGAGTATTTTGTCCATAAAACACCAATGAAAACTTATATAATGTAAGTCTAAGGGAACATGAGACTCAACTTAGGGACATTTCGACTTAGGGACACTCTTGATGCACCAATTACGTCCGCATCTCGGGGTCTCACTGTAACTAAATCATCAGACAGGAAATTAATACGAAAATTTAAAATTTCGACTAGAATTCTTGCACAGCATAATGAGCGGTTAAATCCACAAAATTTTCAGAAAAACCTCGAGGTCCAGGTTTTTAGTAAAAATAAAATCAAGAATAACCTTAACAAAAAAACTATCAATTTTGCCAGCAGCATTTTACAATTAAATTGGACAACGAATTGTCTGCCTGGGTAACACCAACTTAAATCTACAAAAAAGGGCGTAAATATATTTTTGAAAAGCGAATGAGCATTTTTAAATTTCAAAAGAAAATTAAATCAGTACAGACCTAAGGACATGAAATAAAAAATACAATAATAAATCTTTATAAAAAATAATTTCCATCACTGGAAGAATCTGATGGGTTCAGAAAATATCGGGCACCTTAAAATATTTTTTCAAAGTTACGTTTTCACATCCATTTATGCAAAAATGATTCATTCCTAGATTTTTGAAATAATTAGACATTTCTTCCGAAAATGGATTCATAAATTTACAATTCGTTCAGGATAATCAGGACACAAACTGCGTCCCACTTTGATTGGTTGCAATGCCCGGATGAATTTCCATTTCAAAAGGTTTCTCGATACGGAAACTATTCGTAACCACTGGACCGATTTCAATGATTTCCCCTCATCTACAGTACTTTATTTTATTTTTATTTTTTTGCTTCTCAAACATACGTTTCGATAAACACTTCCGACTGCTGAAATCAGAAAAGCAGGAGGAACCATTTTTCCCTGGCTTCAAGTTCGACTCGCATTCTCGTATATAAATTGAAATTGTGAAAAGGTCATTGAACCTTCTTCGCGACGAAAAGGAAGTTAAAATTGTTTCCTTTCAACACAGCAGCCGTGTGAATAATCCAATCATGAATGAAATTGAAAAACTGAACTGAAAATGAATGAAAAATAAATAAATAAATGATGCAAGACGCGAACCACGTTTCTTTCAAGAATTAAAAGTCCCCGAATCCCGCTCCATGACAATGGTACGTTTTTTTTTTCCTACAACACCTGATTATCCGAGGGTTGGTTCAAAAGTTTTGAGACTTTTTGAATTAGATCCGACGGAGTTGGAACAATTCAAGTTTTTTTTTTTTTGCCTTGCAAATGGCCTCATTATTCGGCAACACTTCAGTAATGTTTGAAATACTCTCCGCCGATTTCAATGCATTTCTTCAAGCGATTAATCCTGCTGTTCTTGTGATGATTTAACGTTTAGAGTAAATTATCCTACCTTTTTTCAAGGTCAATGCCCGTGAAAATTCACTGTTTCGACCTTTCAAGTCCCTGTTAATTTCCTGGAAATTATTTGCTGTACGAGGGTTGGCTCATAATTTTTGAGACTTTTTGAGTAGATCCAACGGAGTTTCAACAATTCCAAATCCTTCTCTTTTTTTTTAAATCTCATAGCCCTATCGTTTGGCAACACTTAAAAGCTGTTCAACATACTCTCCCCCGATTTGAATGGCTCAAAACAGTGCCGAAAATCGTGTTCACTGTTTTGGCACTGTTTCAATCGTAGGATTTATCGCACGATAAAATGCATAGAAATCGGTGGAGAGTAGGTTGTAAAGCACTGAAGTGTTGCCAAATGATAGGGCTTTGAGAGTAAAAAAAAAAAATAGAAGAATTTGGAATTCTTGAAACTCCGTTGGATAGTCTCAAAACTTATGAGCCAACCCTCGTAAAGCAAATCATTTCCAAGAAAATTTACAGGGACTTGAAAGGTCGTAGCAGTGAATTTTCAAGGGCATTGGCCTTTAAAACAAGGTACGATAATTTACTCTTTACGTCAAATCGTTACAAGAACAGCGGGATTTATCGCTTGAAGAAATGCATTGAAATCGGCGGAGAGTGTGTTAAACATTACAGCAAATCATTTCCAGGAAATTTACAGGGACTTGAAATGTCGAAACAGTAAATTTTCAAGGGCATTGGCCTTTAAAACAAGGTACGATAATCTACTCTTGACGTCAAATCATCACAAGAACAATGAGAAACTGAACGAAACACAGGACTGAAATTAAGTACAGTAATATAATTAGCTGATAATTTCGGAATTAAATCCGAGAACGACTTTGATGAATTGTGAACAGGGTTTAATCACGATTATTTTTCCTCGTTCTTTTTGTTTCATTTAAAAATGGCCAAGGAACGATTTCATGCAATGGATTAAAACTCTAAATAAAATTTAAAAAAAATGTTCACAGTAAATCAATTATATTGAAAATTGCCCAATGAAGACCTCATCGTATTGACTAACAATTTCTAATTGAATCTCCAGCAATAAATACAAATAAATGATCAAGAATTGACAATTTTTTCCATCCCAAATAAGCTCTTTATACAGTATATGGTTAGTCATCAGAAATTTCCGGAATCCCTTTTTGGACTAAACTAATGAAAATAAATTTTACGAAGAGAATAGATCGATGAAGAAATTTTGAATGACAATTGTTAATTGAATCTCCAGCAATAAATACAAATAAATGGTCAAGAATTGACGATTTTCCCCCATCCCAAATAAGCACTCTATACATTAAATGGTTAGTCATAAGAAATTTCCGGAATCCCTTTCTACACTAAACTAATGAAAATAAATTTCACGAAGAAAATATAGCGATGGAGAAATTTCATCAAGGCATTTTAAATACAGTAGTTTCAAAAGATGTTCTATTATCTGGGTTCTTTGATGCAGCAAAAAAAAAGACGATTTAACATCACAGGTTGAAGCTCCTATTTTTGCAAAAATTCTCGAATGAAATAAATTTCGAGAAAAATTGTAAAATCCAGGTTAATTTCGTTTCGAGGCAATTTGATTTAAAAAGGTCGCTGATTAACGGATATTTTTTCTCCGAAGAACTTGAAGCTTCTATTCGGAATAATTGGAATAGGAAAAATAAAATACGTAGTACAGTACCGGAAATTCTAAGGAATGGAATGACGAAATATAAATTCCTCGAGAAGTCGTTGAGGACGTTACTGATTAGTTCAGGTTTTTATTTTTTCCTGACCTAATACTTCGTTCATGAATGAGGTCAAAGAACGAATAATTTCCACGGATGAAAACTTGGCACGCCTAACAAAAATGTCAGTTCGCATTAGCGTATCAAAATAAATCAACGAAAAATTGTCGAAGTCATGCTTCTTTTTTTGTTTTGGTTTTGGTTCACATCATGAAACGTTTCAAAGCCACGGAATCAAACTGCCAGCAATTTCATCCCTCCCTTTTTATA
The DNA here is from genome assembly GCA_905338405.1 of Notodromas monacha. Classification (NCBI taxonomy): domain Eukaryota; kingdom Metazoa; phylum Arthropoda; class Ostracoda; order Podocopida; family Cyprididae; genus Notodromas; species Notodromas monacha. Next base: position 26,001 of record CAJPEX010001151.1, read on the forward strand.
TACTCATCATCATCATGAAGTCCCAGGAATTGTATTCGCTACTTTTAGTAGAAGAAAAAGTTCCCACCCTTTTTTTTTTTATTGGAACAATAAAAAATGTTTCATCGCCCGAATTCGAAATGAGGGGAGTTCGTTCTTGGGCAAATGATTTTGCCTTTTTTATCCCTCCCACTTTCGATACAGAAATGTGGTCGGAGATTTCACGAAAAACAGTTCAATAAAACTCGGGAATTTTTTTTTCACGGAGGGTCTGCGAAAGAAATTGCAGACCCTCCCGAAAGATTTCGGGCGAAAACCTCGCTTGAAAAAATTGTTCATTGACAAAAAGTGCTCGCATTACAAATTTGTGACACATTTGAACAAATTTTCCAGAAAAAAATAAATTGGATGCATTTCATCAAGTTAAAACTTTTTAAAAATGTTCGTCAAGACAAGTCAAGCATTGCAAAAGAATACCAGAGAAATCGTGGCATAATTCGGGCACTGAAAACGCTTGAGTATTTTTTATGAATAGCGTGTGACACATGTAAACACATTTTCCAGAAAAAATAAATTGAATGCATTCCCGTGCTTTACAACGTTTTTAAAAGGTTTGTCAAGAAAAGTCAAGCATTCAAAAAGAAGACCAGAGAAATCATGGCAAAATTCAGGCACTAAAACTTTCGAGAATTGTTTGTCATGATTAATTTATGACACACGTATTCCATAAAAATAAATTGCATGCATTTCAGTGATTCATATCCTCTTAAAACTGTTTATCAAGACAAGTCAAGCATTGAAAAGGAAAAACAAAGAAATCACGTCATCATTCAGGCACTAAAAGCGTTCGAGAATGTTCTTTTCACGACTAATTTGTGACACACGTGAAAACATTTTGCAGAAAAAATAAATTTCACGCGTTTCAGCAACTTAAAACTTTAAAAAAGGTTTGTCAAGACAATTCAAGCATTCAAAAAGAAGACCAGAGAAATCATACGGCATAATTCAAGCACTAAAACGTTTGAAGATTTTTCTTTCATGACTAATTTGTTACACATGTAAACAAATCTTCCAGAAAAATAAATTGCATGCATTTCAGTGATTTATAACTTCTTAAAACTTTACATTAAGACAAGTGAAGCATAAAAAAAGAAGACCAGAAAAATCATGGCATAATTCGAGCACAAAAACTTTTGAGGATTTTTTTCATGACTAATTTGTGATACATGTAAACAAATCTTCCAGAAAAATAAATTGCATACATTTCAGTGATTTATAAGTTTTTCAAACTGTTAATCAAGACAAGTAAAGCATTGCAAAAGAAGACCAGAGAAATCATGGCATCACTCAGGAAACTATTGTCTTTTTTTTTTACCAAATACTCAACACTGTCCATGTGTATTTTTTTCATAGACCTTCAGTACGCAGAAACTTCACTAATGCCCCTCGCATAAAACCAGGGTCATCATCCCCATCAATAACCGACGTCTTTAATTTTTTAAATCCCCTTCTCGCTCATCCAATCTAAATCCCTTCATGACTGATCACCCTCAAATAAAAAATAAAAAAACCACAACAAAAAAGGTCAAGTGCCAGAGAGCATAAAAATATGACAAAAGAAGCCTTTATTCCTCCTGCATCTGGAAAAGAAATTTCATTCTTCCAACTCCATTCAAACCCCTCGATCCTAATGACCAGAGAGAGATTTCGGGTTCGAGAACCAGAACAGAGTGGAGAGACCAGAGCAGAACCCGAGAGGAAATAAAGAAACAAGAATACAAAAACATTTAACAAAAAAAAGTGACTCGTTGGGAAGATGACAGAGCAGAGCCAATTATACCAGGCAGGGAAATACAGCAGGTCATCAACCTCGCCGGAATGGACCAATAAGAAAATGGCAGTTCGAAAAGGACTCACAGAAGCACCTGCGACTTTTCTGGTTTTTGCCTGAGGGTTTTATACTTTATTTTTAATATTCTTGATGGAAGTTACTGGGCAAAGCCAAGTCACCCAAAAGACTGGGCTACTGTTCGGATTACCAGAGAATAATAAATTCATTGCAGGATGACTGCCTCAGTAAAACAACTCTTCACAACTCAAATATTAAAAAAAAGTTTAATAAACAAAACAAAAAAGAAATTGCACAACAACGTGGGCAGATTCTGGACAAAAATTTTGCATAACAAAATTTATCTTTGACAAAAAAGTGATTTGACTAATTTGCTGTCCACACTTGTGAGTAAATCCCACAGAAAAAAGTTTTTATTATTGGGGACAGATTGTCACCGCAATATAAGTTGACGTCAAGTGTTGCAATAAAACACAACAATCAGTCTGGGACAGGACCAGGAATTCCTTGTGGGAATTCCTAACATAACAGGATAAATGTATTTCACAAAGGTAATTGATTAACAACTCAGCAAACTGCTCTCACAGCTAGGATAAATTGGTTAATGAATAACTCAACTCAACTACCAATGATGATCTGATTGAACATGAGCTCCTGATATACTCAGAGATATTTAACCTTCATTGGTTTATATTTACATGACAGAAAAGACCTTTAATAGGTCAAGAATCTAGAGTCAAAGATGCTAAGGTGCCACAAGAAGTACCTGGCACTGCAATTTTGAGGAGGGAGAAATTATTTCTAGGAATTTATATTTAATAATTAATGCGTGACATGCTTGCCCAACACACGTATTCCACCAAGTTAAAAATTTTTGTTTTGCTTGCCAATTCAAGCATTGCAAAAGAAGACCAAAAAAAAAGCATGGCATCATCATTCAGGCACTAAAAACGTTTGAGAAACTTTTTTTTGTCAATCCTGCAAAATTGGATAATGCTTGAAATGCTGCATTCTTCTCTTGCACTTTTTTTTGGCAGAAATTTAAACATTACATGTTCATAATTAGTTTTCAATGACTTCACTGCTTATCTGAAATCACAGAATAAACTTTCTATAGGTTTTTGTTACGAAATCAGGTCATGTAAATTCTACAAGGGAGAAATCGACAAGTTGAAATGAAAACAAAGCTACTCAATAATTTCAATCCCCAGCAGAATATATAAAAAAAGGACAAATGAAACGAAGGAATAAAAGCACGAAGGAAAAAATACCATGGTGGTAACAATTGACATATCCCAATTTTCTTCAAACTTCTGTTTCATGAATTACGTCTCAGTAGTTAATTCAGCAATTTTTTAAATTTTTGTACTCATCCTCAACATGAATCAAGTGCACTTTTTCAAAGAAACCCATTTTTCATGGCACACCAAAAAAATAAAAAAAAGAATTGGGAACAAAAGGAGAAGCAACCAGAGCGCATGTCGCCTGTTGAGACGAGCAGCTCCCCCGAAGGCAACCAAGGCCTTGCCCTGAGGGCTTTAGTGTCCAGCCGAGTGTCCATCGCATATGTGATCCAAAAGTCCCGTTTTTTCTTCTTCTTTTGTTCTTGTTTCTTCATTTATTTTTTTTCTGTGCGCAGGCAGAATGTCACACAAACAAGAAGCGTTACACCACTGCGTGTGATGTTCACGCAGGTGTGAACACCTTTTTCTGGTCACGCGATTCTTGAGAAGAATGCTACACTACAGTATACTACTGTAGGAAATAACATGGGGTATCTTTTGTGCCAAGTGGTTTAACCGCACGAAACACACAAATTGGTTCTTCATACTTACGGTTTTTTTTCTCGAAAAGAAAAGACGTGAGTTTGTAATTTCAGAGTGAAAAGAAAAAAATAAAGTCCCCGCGTTCATTTAGAACTTCCAGCCATTGGTGATTGGACCCACTGAACCAATAGGTTCTTACTGAACCAGGATGACACTAAAATGATGCAAAAAAACACAAGTGAGGATATTAACGGCTTGAAGAGCAGCTGGATACACTGACATCTTCATACAGTAGAATCTCGTTACAATAACGAAGCCATTGGACCAGTAAAATAGTTTTGTAGTGAGAAAATAATTGGTTATACATTAAAATCTCATTACAACGAATCTTGTTAAAACGAATTTTTTGCCTACAACGAATTTTATTCAAGTCCTGGCAGTTACCCTTAAGGTGTAGTTTAAATTAATCTCGTTTTAAAGAATTAATTTTGTACCAGCTCCCTGGTTACAACGAATTTTTGTCCCCAATTTTTAAAAATTTCACATAATTTTTTTCCAAGTTTAGCTCTAATTTTTGAATTTCTCTTTCCTGAATGTTTGTACTGTACAATGCCCTGTTCCTTGGGGCTCATCAGTATATGGTGGACAGGATATGTCTTTCCCTCATAGTTATAAAAAAAGAGGGAGCTAAAAATTGGCTACATTAATACTGTACAACATTAGCAGGAAGCTCATGAAATAAATGTACTCTGATTAATTTATCTATTGTCTAAGGAGTCTGGAAGCATAGTGAAAACCTGGAGCTGAGCCTCCAAGAGCCACCAAAATCTATGAATTTCATTCTAATGCTCTTTTGAGTGGAGTTTTACTTTAAAATGTTAAATTTTTTGAAAGTTTTCAATTATTCTAGTGAAAGGATCAAGTTCCAAAAGCATTTGGGAGATGTTTTAGTGAATTCTGTGGCAAAAATACTCTGCACAAATTGTCCAGAGTAAAAGCACTGACTATTTAAAGCAGTAAAATGCTTGTTCACATGTTAAAGTGTTGTTTCTGCAAATAAGTAAATAAATGTCAATATAACAATTTTTTCTGGTCCCTGGGAGTTTGTTGTAATGAGATTCTACTGTATAAAGGAACTCTTTCAACATTGTGGCTATTGCGCAGGGACCTAAATAATTAATTTCCTTGTAATCGATTATTATTTATAGCGAGTTTTTACTGTATTAATCCCTAGCTAAATTCCCACAAGTTTGCTCCGAATAATTAATTAACCGGTGTCTATCAAGTTATTTTATCTGATTCGAAAGCCCCATGAATAAAATGGTTTGGGCCCATGTCAAGTGTGACTTACAAAGATGAAGAGTCTTTTACAAGGGAATGGCACATTGATTTATATTGATTATAAGGAATTGAATGCTTTGGGCCCCTTTTTGAGTTTGTCTCACAAAGGTTTACCTGCTATGAATAAGGAATGGCACATTGATTTAAATTCATTAAGATGAATTGAATGGGTTTGGCCCATTCAATACTGCATATATTTGACCTTTTGAGTTTGAATTACAAAGGTCCAAGTCCTTTACTACAAAATGGCACATTAATTTATGTTGATTATGATGATTTAAATGGCTTGGGCCCCTTTTTGAGTATGCCTTACAAAGGTTTACCTGCTCTGAATAGGGAGTGACACATTGATTTAAAGTGATCATGATGAATTGGAGGGTTTTGGCCCCTTTTAAGTGTGGCTTATAAAAGTCAAAATGCGTTTACAAGGAAATGGCACATTGATTTATACTGATTATGATGAATTGAATGCTTTGGCCCCCTTTTTTAGTTTGTCTTACACAGGATTACCTGTTATGAATAAGGAAAGTCCCATTGATTTATTTTCATTATGATGAATTGAATGGGTTTGGCCCCTTCTGAGTTTGACTTTAAAATGTTCAAGTGTCTTTACTAGGAAATCAGACATTAATATATACATTATGATGATGAATTCAATGTCTTGTGCCCTTTTTTGAGTATGCTTTACAAATATTAACTTGCTATGAATTGGAAATGGCACAATGATTTAAATTGATTATGATGAATTGAATTTTAATTGTGACTTGCAAAATCCAAAATGCTTTTACTAGGAAATGGCACATTATATTGATTATAATAAATTGAATGGGTTTGGCTCCTTTTTGATTTGACTCTAAAATGTTCAAGTGTTTTTACTAGGAAATGAGATATTAATTTATATTGATTATGATGATGAATTCAATGTCTTGTGCCCCTTTTTAAGTATGCTTTACAAAGATCTACTTGCTATGAATAAGAAATGGCACATTGATTTAAATTGATTATGATGAATTGAATTGTTTGGGTCCCTTCTGATTGTGACTTTCAAAATTCAAAATGCTTTTACTAGGAAATGGAACATTATATTGATTATAATAAATTGAATGTGTTTGGCCCCTTTTTGATTTGACTTAAAAATGTTCAAGTGTTCTTACTAGGAAATGAAACATTAATTTAAATTGATCATGATGATGAATTCAATGTCTTGTGTCCCTTTTTTGAGTATGCTTTACAGAGATCTACTTGCTATGAATAAGAAATGGCACATTGATTTAAATTGATTATTATGAATTGAATGATTTGGGTCCCTTCTAATTGTGACTTGCAAAATTCAAAATTCTTTTACTAGGAAATGGCACATTATATTTATTATGATGAATTGAATGTATGTGGCCCTTTTTCAGTTTGACTTACAAAGGTCCAAATGCTTTTACTATGAAATTGTACTGTTAACGGTGTAAATTATGTGATATAATTCCCCAATATATTGCAAGAATATTCGCATCCCTGCAAATATATATACTTGGTGTTATTAATAACACCAGGAAGAGATATTAGATTAATATAAAGAATATATTAATATTCTTCCATCCCAGTACACGTGTACTAACCCACATGTGTATCCCCAACAACACGCACATAGCAACACCAAAGCATGGCAACCCCCTAACTGCGTAGTAACCCCTGGTGCGTGGAAGTCATAAAAAGACACCTGCACACGTGCACACAGGTGTCCTTCCCCTTCCTGGTTTTACCCCCAAAATCCCTGGTATAGGTAGGATTAAGGAAGATAGGCATTTTAGCTCAGGAGACAGTTTAGTTCAGAAGTCATCAGATCCCCGTGTCTTGTGGTTAATCGATTACACTGTTGTGTATATTGCTCATTTGAATAAAGACTATTTTTGTCTGGCAAAGACTTTAGTACTTGATCATTTCCAAACCTCAATTAAAGGAGACACACGTACATCTACTATGTTTCCAGGGATAACAGTATATTAATTTAAATTGATTATGATGATGGATTGAATGGTTTGGGCCCCGTCTTGAGTTTGACTTACAAAGATTTACATGCTTTTACTGGGAAATGGCACATTGATTATGATAAATTGAGATGATTTGGGCCCCTTTTGAGGGTTGATTTGCCAAGATCAAAATAGGAGATGGCAGATTGATTTCTGTTGATTATCATAAATTGAATGGTTCATTCGGGCCCCTTTTGAGTTTGCTTCACACAGACACAAATGCTTTCACTACAGGGAATGGCACATTGATTTATGTCGGTAATCGTACAGTAATCATTGTTTTCCCTCGTTCCTCCGCAATTCAAAAACGTTTCGGAGCATTTCAACGACGAATGCGATAAACTTCGTTATTATTCTCGCTATACATGATCGTAAAAAACAACTTTGATACGAAGAAAGAAAAAAAGATTGCTCGCAAAACGGTTTTCATCGGAATTTTTACATGCCTGTACTTTAAGCACAGGGTGGCTTTTTAATGGAAAACCAATAGGCAAGAGCCCGATGAGATCCCCTTTTGACCCGCTGTATTTCGGAAAATACGGCGAAAGAAAATCTCCATAAAAAATGTTTATATTCGAGTAATTGCTCGCCATTTTCGGCGAAGGCGCCGGTGCTTTTCGTGCATTCGCCACGACGGCGGCCATGACCGCCTTGTGACCATTGCAAGCCGTTTTTATGAATGTTTTAAAAAAGAGGGCCCCTCACGGTCAACGAACCCCCTGCGGTCACAAGTCGTGGTGTTATTTTATTTTAGATTTTTATTTTTCTGAGGAAAGGACTTTCAAAGCGACGAGAAGCAGAATATTTATTCATATCGCTTATTCAAAAATGTTTCTTTGCTAGATACGCTTTTAAGTTCATGAACGAGAATACTGTATCGTGAGGCCCCGAGATGCGGACGTGATCAGTGCTTTCATTTCCCCATTGACTTCGATGGGAACTTATTTGATTGGTTCTCCAGGTTATCAAAAATTGAGAATAAGTCCCACGAAAAATGGAAAAAAAATTTGTTTTTTCAACTTGAAGATTCGGAAAATTACTTCGCAGAAGAAAACCACAAGAGCAAGTCTTGCTATTTTATATGCACAGATGATTTAAAAAGTAAGCAAAAATTTGGCCAGTCTTNTGATTATGATGAATTGAATGCTTTGGCCCCCTTTTTTAGTTTGTCTTACACAGGATTACCTGTTATGAATAAGGAAAGTCCCATTGATTTATTTTCATTATGATGAATTGAATGGGTTTGGCCCCTTTTGAGTTTCACTTTATAATGTTCAAGTTTTTTTACTAGGAAATGAGACATTAATTTATATCGATTATGATGATGAATTTAATGACTTATGCCCCTTTTTGAGTATGCTTTACAAACTGGAAATGGCACATTGATTTAAATTGATTATGATGAATTGAATTGTTTGGGTCCCTTCTAATTGTGAGTTGCAAAATTCAAAATGCTTTTACATTTACTAGGAAATGGCATACAGTATTATATTAATTATAATAAATTGAATGGGTTTGGCCCCATTTGAGTTTCACTTAAAAATGTTCAAGTGTTTTTTACTAGGAAATCAGACATTAATTTATATTGATTATGATGATGAATTCAATGTCTTGTGCCCCTTTTTGAGTATGCTTTACAAAGATCTACTTGCTATGAATAGGAAATGGCACATTGATTTGAATTGATTATGATGAATTGAATGGTAATTGTGACTTGCAAAATTCAAAATGCTTTTACTAGGAAATGGCACATTATATTGATTATAATAAATTGAATGTGTTCGGCCCCTTTTTGATTTGACTTTAAAATGTTCAAATGTTTTCACTAGGAAATGAGAAATTAATTTATATCGATTATGATGATGACTTCAATGTCTTGTGCCCATTTTTGAGTATGCTTTACAAAGATTTACTTGCTATGAATAGGAAATGGCACATTGATTTAGATTGATTATGATGACTTGAATGGTTTGGGTCCCTTCTAATTGTGACTTGCAAAATTCAAAATGCTTTTACATGTACTAGGAAATGGCACATTATATTGATTATGATGAATTGAATGGGTTTGGCCTCTTTTTGATTTGACTCAAAAATGTTCAAGTGTTTTTACTAGGAAATGAGAAATTAATTTATATCGATTATGATGATGAATTCAATGACTTGTGCCCTTTTTTGAGTATGCTTTACAAACTGGAAATGGCTCATTGATTTATATTGATTATGATGAATTGAATGGTTTGGGTCCCTTCTAATTGTGACTTGCAAAATTAAAAATTATTCTACTAGGAAATGGCAAATTATATTAATTATAATAAACTGAATGGGTTTGGCCCCCTTTTGAGTTTCACTTTATAATGTTCAAGTGTTTTTACTAGGAAATGAGACATTAATTTATATCGATTATGATGATGAATTCAATGTCTTGTGCCCGTTTTTGAGTATGCTTTACAAAGATCTACTTGCTATGAATGGGAAATGGCACATTGATTTAAATTGATTATTATGAATTGAATGGTTTGGGTCCCTTCTAATTGTGACTTGCAAAATTCAAAATTCTTTTACTAGGAAATGGCACATTATATTGATTATGATGAATTGAATGAATTTGGCCCCTTTTCAGTTTGACTTACAAAGGTCCAAATGCTTTTACTATGAAATGGTACATTAATTTAAATTGATTATGATGATGGATTGAATGGTTTGGGCCCCGTCTTGAGTTTGACTTACAAAGATTCACATGCTTTTACTGGGAAATGGCACATTGATTGTGATAAATTGAGATGATTCGGGCCCCTTTTGAGGGTTGATTTACCGGAATCCAAATGCGTTTACGAGGAGATGGCAGATTGATTTCTGTTGATTATCATAAATTGAATGGTTCATTTGGGCCCCTTTTGAGTTTGCTTCACGCAGATACAAATGCTTTCACTACAGGGAATGGCACATTGATTTCTGTCGGTAATCTTACAGTAATCATTGTTTTCCCTCGTTCCTCCGCAATTCAAAAAACGTTTCGGAGCATTTCCACAACGAATGCGATAAACTTCGTTATTATTCTCGCTATACATGATCGTAAAAACAACTTTGATACGAAGAAAGAAAAAAAGATTGCTCGCAAAACAGTTTTCATCGGAATTTTTACATGCCTGTACTTTAAGCACAGGGTGGCTTTTTAATGGAAAACCAATAGGCAAGAGCTCGATGAGATCCCCTTTTGACCCGCTGTATTTCGGAAAATACGGCGAAAGAAAATGTCCATAAAAAATGTTTATATTCGAGTAATTGCTCGCCATTTTCGGCGAAGGCGCCGGTGCTTTTCGTGCATTCGCCACGACGGCGGCCATGACCGCCTTGTGACCATTGCAAGCCGTTTTTATGAATGTTTTAAAAAAGAGGGCCCCTCACGGTCAACGAACCCCCTGCGGTCACAAGTCGTGGTGTTATTTTATTTTAGATTTTTATTTTTCTGAGGAAAGGACTTTCAAAGCGACGAGAAGCAGAATATTTATTCATATCGCTTATTCAAAAATGTTTCTTTGCTAGATACGCTTTTAAGTTCATGAACGAGAATACTGTATCGTGAGGCCCCGAGATGCGGACGTGATCAGTGCTTTCATTTCCCCATTGACTTCGATGGGAACTTATTTGATTGGTTCTCCAGGTTATCAAAAATTGAGAATAAGTCCCACGAAAAATGGAAAAAAAATTTGTTTTTTCAACTTGAAGATTCGGAAAATTACTTCGCAGAAGAAAACCACAAGAGCAAGTCTTGCTATTTTATATGCACAGATGATTTAAAAAGTAAGCAAAAATTTGGCCAGTCTTTGACAAAAAATTCGAGTAAATTTATTTTTAATTCCTATTTATATTGGTAATTTATAATTTTTTGAATAATTTTATAATTAGTCCGAAAAAAGTTTTTATTTTTGTGAAAAAACATTATTTGGCTCCAAAAAATATTTGGCCCTGTTTGAAATATTTTTTTCAAATTTAAGCAAAAATTTGGCCAGTCTTTGACAAAAAATTCGAGTAAATTTATATTTATTGACTATTTATATTGGTAATTTATAATTTATTGAATAATTTTATAATTTATCCGAAAAAAAGTTTTTATTTTGTGAAAACCCATTATTTGGCTCAAGAAAAATAATTGTCCTTGTTTGAAATATTTTTGTAATTTTTTTTTTTTGCCCGGTGTAGGAGTCGGGAGCGTCCGGGTAGGCAGGAGCGTCCGGCCGGACACTCTCACCTAGTTGGGAGCGTCCGACCCCCCGGTCCGGAGTGTCCGGCCCCCAGGCGGGAGCGTCCTGCCGCCAGTCGGGAGCGTCCGGGATTGAAAATCCAATA
>CAJPEX010001151.1:37721-63725 GCA_905338405.1 Notodromas monacha
GATTGAAGCAAAGTCTTTTACCAGACCAAATTCAGAAGAAGTTGCACAGCGATTTTTTTTTATACCCGGACATCCCTGACTGGGGACCAGACGCTCCTGACTGGGGGCCGGACGCTCCTGACTGGGGCCCGGACAGTCCTGACGGCGGCAGGAATGTCCGACCGGACGGTCCTGACTAGGCGGGACTGTCCGGCCGGACAGTCCGGACGGCGGACGCTCCTGACTGCCACACCGGGCAGCTTTCTGTTCCTTCAATAAAAAGATTAGGCTCCCATCTCGCAGATTTTTTTTTGGCATAACCCAGCTTCTCCTTTAGAATTCCAGAAATTAGCATGCACTTAATTCAAAGGCTTCTCCCAAGTAATGCCGCCACTTTCATCAATAGTCGCCACATTCCCATCCCAAGCGGCGGCTGTTGATGAAAATGGCGGCAACCCTTAGAATTTATGCCATGTTAATTTTAGGAATTCTGAGGGGAAAGCTGGGTTTCGCCAAAAAAAAAATCGGCAAAATCGGTTGCCTCATCTTTTGCGTGAAGAGGAAAATAACAAAAATGCGTCAAAGGGGGCTGAATATTTTTCTTGTGCCAAATAATGGCTTCTCAAAAAAATATAAAATGTTTCATAGAAATTACAAAATTACTCATTAAATTATAAATTGTCAATGTAAATACTCGCGAAAAATAAGAAAAATATGTCAAATGGGGCTGAATTCGTTTCAATATTGCTCCAAAGATTTTTTCTGACCAATAATTATTTTTTCCAGCTCAATCCTATGCTGTTTCAATTTCTATCACGAAAACCTTTGTTAGGCCCCCTTTTCGTACTACATTTAATTTTCAAATTTAATGCAAAATAAAATATAGAAATAGAACCAGTAGGTCTTTGAAAAATTCTAGAGAGTTTCCGATCTCGATTCTTCCATCGATATCATCCCAATGAAATCATTCCACCATTCCCGCATCAATTCCAAACCATTTCCCCCGGTTTTTTTTTCACTCAAGTAAGCACATAAATCGTCTTCCTCGTCATAAATCTGCCGAGTGCACCTTCTTTCTCCAGTTGACACCCCCTGGGTCTCTTTTTCAGGGCAGGAAAGTAAAAAAAAAAAAAAGGCTCTCAAGGATAACCAAAAATCTCGAGAGATTGATTGATTACATGGTCCAGCACACATCGTTCGGCCACAAAGCAAAAAATAAAAATTGATACACGACGAAAAGACTTTCACGCCGGAGAAAATGAAATAGACAAGGTATCAAAAGCTTTTATATATCACGGAAGCAATGAAAAAAAAAAGGATTTTCACTTCGCACTGCTGAGCGTGGGATTCACTCATCCGGAAACCAAAAGTCCGATTTCGGATTCACCGGTTCGCCATAAGGCAGCAGGAAGTCGCAGAGGACGAGCAGGAAAATATATATAATAATACATATATAATGTATAAATAAAGACAGACCATGTGGCGCTTTTGGCGGTGGTTACAAAAAAAAAAAAAGCCACGAAATGGAGGTGAAAAGAGACGGAGAAAATGGGAGTCGAAAGCGTATGGTTAGAGCAGAAACAATTGCTTTCACGAAATGACGCAACTGGAGCAGCCAACACTTTTCCCTTTATCCTGAAATAAATACTGAGACAAATCTAGATCCTTCATTTTTTTTTCATCCTTCATCTGAAATAAAATCCAGAAAAAAATAATCGTTCCAGCATGAGTAGATGGTCAAACATATTACGATAGTTCCATTTTTTTCACCTCCGATCAATTTCATAAAATGAAACAGTTTGAATCGAATTACTTCTCGTGCAGTTCTAAAAGAAAAAAAGTTGATCATTGAAAACTGCGAAAAAAAAAAGATTTCAACTTCAAGATGGTCAATCATACAGTACAATAATTCCATTCTTCTAAAAAAAATCAGACCAGCCATTATAATTTTTTTTTTTTCAACAGAAAATAAGCTGGAGGGTCCCGGCAAGTAATTTCCGGAGCATAATTGGACTGAAGTCCCCTATTTAAGCTCCGGCATTTTTAAAAACCCGCATTCCAAGCTCCCATTCTGCAGGTGCTTCGAGTATCATGAAATCCGAACCCCGAAATTTTTCCCAGCCAGAAGCCCCGGCGTTGTTAAAATCGCCCCTGCCTCCAGGGGATCACGTCGTCTCAACCCTTGGGGTTAATGAGGTATACGTAAGAATTTATTTTATTTATTTTTTCTCAGAGGAGAGATTAATGATCTCTGTTGTCAACCAGGCTTTACTTGACATTCCTTCCCTGCTCGTTGAATTTCTCGAGGAGCACAGCAGGAAATACGATTCCCAAGATTTCAAAATCAAATTGAAAACTTTTGTTGCGTCATCACGGGTCACATATGATAATTTCAAGTTTTCAAACAGGATTTTTTGCAGGACATTCGAGCATACGTGTTAATTACCTTATTATATAGGATCATAATGAATATTCTGAGTCAAGTGCCAGAACGTGAAGGAATTTAATAGAACATAAATTTTTCTGTCATTCCTATTTTTATATTATCAGAAAATATGAATTCAATAAGCCCAAGATTTCAAAATTAATTGGAATTTTTTCCGTCATCACGGGTCACGTATGATAATTTACAGTTTTCAAACAGGATTTTTTGCAGGGCATTCGAGCATAAGTTAATTACCCTATTATACAGGATCCTAATGAATATTCTGAGTCAAGTGCCATAAGGTGAAGGAATTTGATCGAAAATCATTTTTCTGCCATTCCTATTTTTATATAATCAGAAAATTATGAATTCAATATTGTTAAGCATTAAATTGAAATACTGTAGTCCTGACAACTCTTCCTCATAAATTCCTGAATTTCTCAAATTTCAGAAACAAGGAGATGCAGAAGTACTGTATATAATATATACTATTACCGTCACTTTTCGGAAAAATACCAAAGTTTACCAAAAACCAAAGAAAATTTGATAAATTTTGAGCATGTTTTGGACAAAAATTTCTTTCTGTGAAAACATTTCATCAAGTAAGTCACCACCCCACCCACCCCCCACCCAAAGAATTTTCCAAATTTTAAGAACAGGAAGATGCAGAACTTTCCCCTTTTTTTCTCATTACCCCAAATTTTCGGAAAAATAACAGAAGCTGAGATTAAAATTTGATCAAATTCAAGCATGTTCTTGTCAAAGATTTGCCAAGTGCGTCATTCCCCCCCCCCTAAGAATTTCCCGAATTAAATAAAATTAGGGAAATGAAAAAATAATTTATCCCCCTTCTTTCCTCATTACTCTCAATATCCGGGTGGGAAACCAAAGTATCAATAAAAAATTTGATCAAATTTGAGCGTGTTTTGGCCAAAAATTTCTCTATACGTACGTCAGAGACCCTTTTTTCGCACACAGGACCTACTTTTTTGTTGTTGCAAATTTCTCGTTTCTCAGGTCTTCCTCTTTAAACGGAGACTCACTCATACTATAGTAATACTGTGTCCCCCAAGTCGAGTGAGATTCGCGCATGCGGAAGCGAAAAACGGGATATTTTCCTTCCTCCCCTTTTTTCTTCCGGTGATTTGCTTATTCCCATCCGGATCAAAAGGGAGGTAGAAAATAATAAAAATTAAATAAAACATAGGAGAAGAAGGAAGAAGAAGAAGAGGCCAACCGTTGGCCACTTGGAAGGAAAACGGAATGTTCACCCTTGCTCGCTTCCTTCCTTCCTTCCTCGCAGATACTCATCATAAGGAAACGTGCCACATTGATCTCGACTCCCAGCACCGTTAGCATTCTTTTCTTCCAACAATTCAGGAATGTCGCATTGTCCGTTCGCGAACCGTCGAGATGCCTTCCTCTCCGTTTATTTATACCGTACATATGAATCCCAGTCACATTCTTGTTTTTTTTTGCAAATTTAATGCTGCATTTACTTTTGAGTTTTTCAGGGTAATAAAAATATTTGTTGCGGCGGAATAATTAGATGACCAATTATATAATGCATGTCGACATGATCAAGAATGCTCTGGAATAATTGAATTGGGCTGCTGTTAGATGGCAGTCCAAGTTAAGGGTGAACCTTGATAACTGGAACCTCCCGAAGTCGAAAACCCGCCCAAGTCAAATGTTTTTCCAGGTCCTGTCTAAATGCCCTTAGAACTAATGCATTTGAAGCCTCCCTAAGTCGAAGGCTTTTCCCCTCAAACCTCCGTAAGTCGAATTTTCTGTGGCCTGTTGGCTTTTGTTTTCTTGAGACAAGCAAGAAAAAAAGCATTTATAACATAAATTGATTTGTTTTTAAAGGATATGAGAGACTTAATTGGGCAAATGAACCGTGTCTCCAAGTTCAGGATGCTTTCAACTCATTCAAGAAGTAATTTCAGCCTCAGAATATTATAAGTCACAATTTTAAGCAATTTTTCTATGTTTACCAGGACAAAAGGGCTTCGTATTGTAACTTAATTCAAAACCTTCCTAAATCGAATTTTTTTGTTAGTCCCTTGAAGTTTGACTTAGAGAGGTTCAACTGTAATTGAATCTTTGAACCATTAATTTATCCCTTTCAGCCAATCAGGTGCAGCACAGATTCCTGGAGGGGAGAGAAGGAAAACCATAGAAGGTCACTCTTTCAATATTTTTGATATTCATTATTCCTGAGTCAGTCTGCTGCCAGGGATCATATGAATTGATTCTGATATTTTTACTGGGTGTGTTCTGTGAATTACTTATGGGGGAAAATTTAAATACATTTATCCATTTATCTTTTTGGGATTTCCTAAGGAAATTCCCAGCTGAACCCCACAGCTGAATGATGTGTTTCATTTTACCACGTTTTTATGAACTCACTTTTCTTGTCTGTCTNAATTTTAAAAAATTTGCATCAACGAGGGATTTTCCGAGAATTCTTCTGCAAAGTTTTTTGTGTGGAATAATTCTGGAAGAAAGTTTGTTTGGTTTTTCTTTTGGCGTTCAGTATTTTCCCTATATTGTTCCAGAAGACGACGCATGATAAAATTTATAAAAATGTTTTTTTTTTAAACGAGTACCGTATCCATCTTTGGAATCGCTACTGATTAAAAAAAAAACCGGTACTGAAAGATTTGATATTCATGGTTTCTTTCTTCCAGAATCTCTTTATAAATGTCCTCGTTCTCGTCCTCTCTGCCTCGGGGAAGAAAATTCCCCGACGACGAGGAAATTCTGAGAATTTCCCATTTTTCCTCTGAAATTAATATTATTTTTCCTATGTTTTTCTTTCGCCGCCCACGAAATCAAGGTGATTTTGGAGCCAAAGAATGACACCAAGAAGGTGCAAAAAGTGCCAATGTCGAGTTCCCCCGTTGTTCCCGTCAATGTCACCAACAAAGACTTGAGGAAAAGCAACCGAAGGGCTGAACCCGACATCAACGATTTCATATCCGGCCTGGTGAAAATGCTCGGAGGACAAGCCAATGTACATGTAAGTATTTTCCTTCTCATTTTTTTTCTTTTTTACATCTTTGATGAATAACAAATTGTGTGCGTTTATTTTATGTACAGTGAGACCCCAAGATGCGGACGTAATTGGTGCATCAAGAGTGTCCCTAACTCAAGTCTCATTTCCCCTTAGACTTACATTGTATAAATTTTAATTGGTGTTCCATGTACAAAATACTGTACTCACCATAATTCCATGAAAATAATTCCATTCCATGTCGAGTCAGTGTCCTCATATCAGCCCTTTTCTATCAATTTTTTATGGGAAAATAAATGTCTTTAAGTCAAATTGTCCGCAGGTTGAGGTGTCCGCAACCCAGAGGTCCGTGGATCAAAACCACGCTCTGCTACCAATTTTTGTGTGGCTGAAATGTCACAAAAAGGCGGAATTTTGGAAATGAAACACCAGAATCAGTTGTGGGGTTCAGCTGGGGATCTCTTTTATGAGCTCCCAAAGAGAAAAAAGATAAAGATGTATTTCAAATTGCTTTAACCCCAAATTGATTCATAGATCACAGTATTCAATCACATGCCAGATTCAGGATAATCATAACACCAACCAGCGATTAGTTCGCAAAACAATGCTCAAAATATCATGAAATTCTTTTCCAAGTACAGGTGGAATTTCTCGATGCACTAAAAAAAATTCCAAGAGACCAGAAACAAATTCTTTGTAAAGAGAATTTCGTTGCAGAAAATTCCTCCAACATGGGAAGAGAACCCTTTGGAACAATAAAAAATTCGTTATAAAGAGAAAATCGTTATGGAGAGAGTCCAACAGTTTCAAAACGGCAATTCTCGTAAATATTCCTTCAGGAATAACGGTTGAAAAATTACAAACAAAAAAAAAGGAAATACGGAATCGAATCCGTAAGCGTGCGTCATCAACTTTGTCCACCTCTCCAATAAATAAATAAATAAATAAATAAAAGTCCCTTCCTCTCTTCTTCTCTCGTGCGAATGTTTGACTTCTTTTGTTTAAAGACCCAGAGATTAAAAAAAATATATATTTGCCTTCACCCCGCCATCAAAGCACTGAATCAATGAGACTCTTGCAAACATGACAAGAGCGTGGACAGTTCCTTCAACTCGAGCATTTCCCAAACGGAAATCCCTGGGTTTCCTTTCATTCATCTCTTCCTCATCTCAAGGGATGACCATCAAAGCTTTGAAGGATGTGCTTCGAGGAACACACACACAAAAAAAAAGACGAAGGCCTTTTTTGAATTGTTCCGATAGTCTCTCTTTGTGCTCGGATCACAGATCGAAGACGAGGGCATTGATTGAGGCTACACACACCGTTATTCCGAATCGCCATCCACAGACACAAAATAAAAATAAAATTACACATGAATCGTAATGGGGATTGAGCCAGGGTTCATAACAGCATTACGCTAACGTTTAAGACAGGAAAATAAATAAATAAAAAAAGAGGCAACCCCTGTGGCCCCTGCTGAAGAACCCATGATTTATGAATCCCTCCTCTTTTCGAGCGAGGGGAGAAAAATCTGGGTCGGTCTGATGAGGGGCCACACCTCGAAGGGACGGGATAATTAAGCCATGCCCTTTCGAAGGGCAGACGTGGGGGAGGATGAGGACATAACAAGAACTGAGAATGAGAAGAAAAACGGGACAAACAACCGACAAAGGATTGCTTGGTTCTTTTTTCCTTTTTCGCTTTCAAAAATTGCGACGTCAACAGAAGACAGAATTTTTCGGTTTCGCGTTGTCAATTTCGGTGACAATCCATCAAAATCCAGCAAATCCCGAGAAAATATACGGTAAGTGGATCCCCACATGAAGAAAAGTAAACTGATCCGTTCTTGGGTGAGATTCGTCATGTCAATTTTTCAAATGACATTGTATTGGATTGAATTAGTTTCGGTACTCACCAAAATACAACAACATAAAAAAAAAACAATCAACAGTTTGAAATTTTCAGAAATAATTTTGAATTTAAATATTGTTTGAGATGATTAAAGAAAATACAAATAAGTCTTGTAATTAATGTTTTTTTTATGGTGCTATTCGATTAAAAGCTTTATTTGGTTTAATTTTCATACGACGTCGCCAAGTGTATAAAATACAGATACTGTATTTTATTTTCAGCACCTGTCCCGATCAATTCATTTTTGCTTCAGCACTTGTTATCTGACTCCTGTGCCAATTTTTGCTTTAAAAAATGTCGAAATTACATTGTAATGGATGGAATTAGTTTCGCTACTCACTAAAATATCAACAACAACAAACATTAAAAAATTCAAATTTTACAGAAACAATGTTGAATTTAATATTGTTTATGATGATTAAAGAAAATACAGATGAATCTTATAATTGATGATTTTCCTGATACTATTCGATTAAAAGCCTTATTTGGTTTAATTTTTATACAATGTTGACAAGCATATCATTACAGATACTGTACTGTATTTTATTTTCAGCACCTGTCCCGATCTCCTCATTTTTGCTTCAGCACTAGTTATCTCACTCCTGTGCCAATTTTTGATTTAAAAAATGTTTAAATGACATGGTAACGGATTGAATTAGTTTCGGTACTCACTAAAATACCCACAAAGAACAATACAAATTCATATTGCACAGAAAAAAATTTTGATTTAATATTGTGAACGATGATTAAAGAAAACACAGATGAATTTTGTAATTGATGATTTTCCTGATACTATTCGATAAAAAACCGTATTTGGTATAATTTTCATACGACGTCTCCACGCGTATCATTACAGATACTGTACAGTATTTAATTTTCAGCACATGTCCAAATCTCTTCATTTTTTGTTTCAGCACTTATTTTCTGACTCCTGTGCCAACTTTCGCTCAATAGAATTGGATATAAGGAGCACAAACTGTTGAAAGTGCATCTCATTTTTATAGTTTATTTGCTGAGTGATTAAATTAGAGCATAAAGTAGTCGATTTACGATTGTGATGAGGACTTTATTGAAAAGCTGAGTTGGATTTTTTTAGAGGTAACTTCATGAAGACTTGGATTCGTCTTGTAACTATTTTTATTAAAATTTTACAAAAATGCATTATTTTTCCTCCTCGTCAGGAATCTCTTTGTACAATTTATAAACCTTAAAAAATTACAGGGAACGCAACTTCACGCGAAAAAAAGAGGTCTCGCAATAAATAATTTCGTTCATCATAAAAAATTTTTTCACGAAGTTCGTTCGAGATTTCTTCGTAACAGGGATTTCACTACATGGAATATATACCAGCACTTTTGAGTCAACCCCTCACACTGATTCTGCTGACCTACAGCAGCGTTCGTTATCATCGCAAAGGCAGGAACCCCAGACTCTGGGAACAAAAGAAAAAGAAAAATATAAATACATGGAATACCGATCCTTATCCCGTGGCGTCTGTGAGAGCCACAATAAGCTCAGGTCGGTCGGTGGGTCATTGTTTCAAACCGGAATTTCCGTTTCATTTTTTTTTCATGCAATTTATTATCCCTCTTTTAGCCTCGGGGGGGGGGGGATTCTTCCAAAATATAAAACGGAATGACAGGGTGCTATTCTGCCAGGCCTAATAACGAGGTGAGAGAATTCCTCAACACCTGAGATCTAGATCAGTGTACCAGTGGTCCGCGGACCGGCGCCGGTCCGCAGACGATTTTCGCTGGTCCGCGGGAAAATTCATAAATTTATAGAAGGTAGTAATAAAGCCTGTTAACCTTTATTAACCAAAAATTCCAGAAGAAATTGCAGTTAAAATTAACTGAGAAAAAATATGTTACCTTTTCTTGGTACTGTATTACACTTCACCTTTCAGACATGTCTCTACTTGCCTGAAATATATTAAGTGAGACCCCAAGATGCGGATGTACTGTAATTGGTGCATCAAGAGTGTCCCTAGGTCAAAATGTCCCTAAGTCAAGTCTCATTTCTCCTTGGACTTACATTATATAATTTTTATTTGATGTTTCATGGACAAAATACTCACCACCATTCCATGAAAATAAAAAATTGTCTTCCAATTTAAACTGATTCAATCAATATATTTATGAATTGTCTGTATGTGGGGGTCTCACTGTATTTTCAGTTTTAAATCTGAGAAGCTTTTCTTGAAGCTCAGCTGTCGATTTTTTTTGAAGACATTCCAATATATAGCTGCTTATCAGTTCTGGACTTAATTTTTGCAATACATTACAAGTTTTGCTTCAAGAACTTTATGGCAGGCATTTGAAAAAAAAAATTCCTGGTCTTTAAAAATGTTATGGAACTTTACCAGTCCACGGAAGATTTTTATGACAATTTGCCGGTCCGCAAAATGTTTTATTAAAATTTGCTGGTCAGCCAGCAAAAAAGGTTGGGGAACACTGATCTAGGTAACTTTAAAAAAATGCTCCCCTCATCCAAAACTGGGTCTTATCGTCTGACAGTGAAAATTACCAAACCATATGCTACCTTTATTCTTTTTTAAAAATTATTTATTATGCTGTGAAGGACTTGATTCCAAGTAAGGGTACGCACTGTACTACTGAACAATGGACACAGATCCTCAAGCAAGTCTCATTAGAGATAATAACAATATAGGTCAAGTTTTTTTTTTTTTTTTGCTACCGTGTCATAGGTGAATATAACTTCAACTCAATAAGAACACTTGGAGCATTGAATTATGTACGTCTGTACGGTACATTGAAATGTTGGCATCTGTAAAAATAACATTCAAGTCACAAAGAGAGAAGGAAGTCCCTTTTTTAAAAATTATTTATTATGCTGTGAAGGACTTGATTCCAAGTAAGGGTACGCACTGTACTACTGAACAATGGACACAGATCCTCAAGCAAGTCTCATTAGAGATAATAACAATATAGGTCAAGTTTTTTTTTTTGCTACCGTGTCATGCTCCAGATGAAACTCAAATGCACTTTTATACGAAGTCGTCAACCCGTGCAATAAAACTGCACATACAGTATGAGAGAATTCATTATGCACGAAATAATGTGCTGCTCGAGCTTTTCACGCGTGCAATTTACGGCCCCGAAAGATGATGCTGCGATTTTTTTCTTCCGTAAAATATGAAATGTTGGGATATTTGTTTCCGTCAGATTTCAATAAATTTTGATGCAACCTTCAGGAATTAATCGACGAAATTCGGAGTGAGAAATACTCTGCAGGAACTGAACAAAACACATGAGCTTCAATTCAAAAGCAAAATCAATAAGTAGGCTTTGAATTTTGAGTTAAAATAATGTTCACTATCATTCACTGTCATGAAGTACCTTCTGCGATTGATGATTCGAGTTGAAAAAAAATGTAATTCTTCTACCGATTCAAAGGACTGAAAATTGCACAGTACTGTACACAATTTTGAATTAGACCATCTTTTTGCTGGCTTTAATGCCAAAATTGAAATAAAACACCGGTTGAAAGCAATCATTGCGTTGAAATGCACATGAGCTACAAAAAATGATCAATTGTTTTATTGAAAAGGAAAAATACAAATTTTATTTTCAGAGAAATACATGAGTCAAACTTTAGTCACAGGATTTTTCGACGGATCTGCGTAGATCTCAGCAAAAAAAAAAAAAAAAAAAAAAAAAAAAACAAAAGAAAATCTAGAGTTGACCCAGGGAAGTTGAGGCTTAGCTAACCTAGATACTTGTTTGCAGTAAACTTTAGTTTGCATTCTCAGTCCTCTGGACTTAAAGGTTTTTATCTGTGTTTGTGTTTGTCCTTTTGTGAATGTTGTCTGCCAGTATATAAATAAAAGTGTATATACTCAACTCACAGTCCTCTTTAATTTCTCAGTCAGGGGAAATTAGGGGGATAACAGTACTGTATAATAAACGCCAAACATGCAGAAACTGACTCAACATGCAGACATTGAATGATACAATTGCCAATAAGTTTCAGGAAAATTGACTTTTATTAGGCTTTTGCAAGAAACCGATGTTTCCAACCTTAAGATCTATGCAAGAAAATATTCTTTGGCATTTCTCCCATCCTTTTCCCATACATTCAGCTGATTAAAAAATTATAACCCATAGCATAAAGGGACTTCCTTCTCTCTTTGTGACTTGAATGTTATTTTTACAGATGCCAACATTTCAATGTACCGTACAGACGTACACAATTCAATGCTCCAAATGTTCTTATTGAGTTGAAGTTATATTCACCAAATCAAGTTCAAGTGGCAAACAAATTTTTTTTTCATGGATTTCTGAAGAATATTTTTCCCATAAAACACCAATTAAAAATTATGTAACGTCAGTCTATGGGAAAACAAGACCCAACTTGGGGACATTTCAACTTAGAGACATTCTTGATTCACCAATCATGTCCGCATCTGAGGGTCTTTGTAGCCTACTTTTGATACACAACACAAAATATAAAACCAGCAAAACAAAACCAAAAAGATAAAATCCAAGCAAGTTTGTGATCCAATGACACCAGATAGCCGTCACCAACTTCAATGGACCACGAGAAACAATGCTTTTTTATTTATTGATAAAACTTCCAAACGGTTCTTGGATTCCTTTGTTCTCCTCATACAAGAACACGTTTCTAGGACACGGCTCAAGTTGCGTACATTTATCAAGGAAAAAAGGACAAAAAATGAATGGAACCTTACACAAAAAAAAAAAACCACATGACCACAGAAAAAGCGTCATCAATTACATCATATCTGATCGAAAAAAAATAAGATGCAAATTAAGACTCATACACACCGAGAAAATTACGGAATGACGGTGTTCTGTTATGCATGCGTTTTCGTTTTCCGTGTAATTCCTACAACAGCTTCATTGGGATGACAAAACAACGCCTTGTTCTTCCAGCAGCACCTTATTTATTTTTCGTTCCTTGTTATAGACTTGCTCTGAACTATTTTATTGGGTTTATATTTATTACAAGTACGCAGAAAGTATCGAAACTCAATTATCAAAATTTACACAATCTTGAAATTTTCAAATCGGTCTCGGATAAAATTAACGCGGCGAGTTTTATGGAATTGCGAACTCTTTAAAATAATCACACAATAATGATTCACAGTATTTCACAGCCCACGGAAAAAATAATGATCTCAAAATGTTTCGTTCAATGCAATCGTTATGAAAATATACCGTACTCAAGTTTATTTCAGAGGCAATTAACTAATAATAAGGGCATGAGGCTTTTTTTCACGCATGAAAGAATCTTTCGAGACCCGATTTTTATTCTATTTTTATAGACTTGCTCTCGTATTGGGTTCAAACTTGATATTGTATTTGAAACTACACACTGAGCATTTACCCGATTTTCAAATTTTCAAATCGGTCTCGGTCGAGTTTTATGAAATTACGATATTTTTATAGTGATCCACAGTATTTCAAACCCCGCGGAAAAAATAATGAGAATATTTTCAATTTCGTGCATCCATGATGAAGGTATATTTGATCTTTTTTCCAAGACAATAAACTGAGAGTGTTTTTCACGCTTCCAAAAAAATGATGCATTTCAAGACCCCATTTTCGAGAAATGCAAATAAAAAAAAATCGTTCTTCTCTCTCCACCACAGGAATTTTATTCGAAGGGTTCTCGAATTTTATGGCAAGCATAATCGACACCGAGTACTGTACCAACCCCAACACGAGGTGATCATCAAAGCCTATCTTGGCTACAGCGCAACAGGTGGTTAATCGACATTTCTTCAAAATCGAATTTAATTTATATTTTAGTATCACCGACAAGGCAGGAAAAAGGACTCAACGGAGCAATGATTCAGGATTTAGAAGGAAAGAAAGTTCGGCCCATGAAAAAAAAATAATAATGCCGACAAATTTGAGACCAGCGAATTAGGCCAGCGAATCACGAGAAGTAATATATTTAATAATAATAATAAAAAAGATATTTCTTTCTTCGACTCGTAAAATTGAGTTTACACAGTGCAAAGTGAAAGCGTCATCGAAAAAAAAAACAATCCATGGCACTCAAAAGATCAATCTGGTGAGGACCAATTTCAAGGAAAACATAGCTTAATTAGCAATTACATTTCAAAATTTTAGTAATTTGAAAAACGAAAGCAAGTGTATAGAGTATATGAAGAATTTGGCAATTTTTAGCGATTTTGTGGAAAAACCTGGAACAGATTTCGGTTCTATGAACTACATTTTCTTGAACTACTAGAAGCTAGACAGAAACGTTTACAAAAAGTTTTTAACCGCGATTCATCAGGACTTTCCTTCCAGAGACTCAATTAATTTCTTAATTTCAGAAATGCTGTATTTTTTTTTTCAAAAAACAGTTTTGTAACACCCTGTACACAAACGTGACAGCGATTTATTAATTAAATCGGAAAGATCATATTGATGATTTAGATTGCAACCCCTCAGTAACTGGGGTAGTTTATTTGTTGATTTGTTTCTTTCCTTTAATTAATCTTTCTTTCATAAATATTTTTTTAATAATCTCTGGTTTATTAACTTTATTAATGTGTAGTTCAAGTGCTTTAATTGAGATCAATTAAAAAAAAATTATGGCTCTTTCTACCTTGAGGCAGTTAGGCTTAATAATATTATCTTTCTCTTTAGGGTATTATACTATTGCTTACTTTCATTTATTGTCACATGCTTTATTTAAAGGTTCCTTATTTTTTTATTTTTTACATTTTCTTGAATGAATGAACAGAACACTTTATTTGCCACTTTTAAGCGTTCACAAGGCACAACCAATACTCCTGCATCCAAAGCACCTCCCCACCCAACCCAACTCCCCCCAAAGACATTCAATCACTTCAGAGTGGGAAACAGAAATTAGATGCAAATGGATAACAAAAATAAAAGAAGATAAAAGCACAAACCAATGACAAAAACAAAAGAGAACACACTCCACAAAATAAAACTGGACATCCAACACGTATGCATACACCCACCCATCCCCCAATATTGAAGACAAAGTAGCAGTAAAAGTTTATTTAAAGCACAAGGTCTTCAGCCTGCTTCTGTATGAGTTTTAGTTGAATGAACAATTTAAAGAGAATCTTTGATGAGAAATTGTATAAGGCCAAAAATTTATCTTGATCCTTCAAGATTTCAGAAAGTGTCTCTTCATCGAATTTCAGTAATTTTAAATCTTTCTTAAGCTGATTTCTATCCATATGAAATGCTGGACATATAAGGAGAGAAGGTGCTCCAGAGAAGTACATTATCTTGGAAAAGGGATTTTAAATTTATAATATACAAATTTGGGTAACAGCTGAGTGAATCCTTAATTTCCTGGTGTTTGCCTCCATGCATTCAACAACTGCCCCCCCCCCCCCCTCTCTCTCTCCCTCTCTTGGGTCAGACACATTCGCTACATACGGTATTTTCCTGGCCTCGCCATTGAATACTGTACTGTACAAAACTATTAAATCAGAATACAATAACAGTGTACAGTACGTAGAATTAAATTTTTCTCCAGTTATTTATTTCCTTTCTATATCTTTCTTTTCATGGAATGTATACTGTTCTGCCTCGGCCACGGTATGCATTATTGGGCCTCTTCACGGTTTTAGCCACGCATAAGGGAATCAGACAGCGTATTCTGAATCTCTCTCTCTCTCTTTTCTTTCTTCGTGCGTGCACACACACACACACACACACACACACACACACACACACACACATACACACACACACGAGTCATAGGCAAAGCTTCATGAGAGAGACGTGCACAAGAACTGTTATGCCTCCCTTCCCCCTCCCCCTTCCTCCTGAGGGTCCCGTTACTGGGTCAAGACTCGTGTAACCAACACACACACACGAGGAGAGGGATTTGATTTTATTTTCTACTTTGCTTAATTCGAGAATGAAAAGAAGAGGAAATTAAATGGAAAGGAAGGAAGGAAGGAAGGAAGGAAGGAAGGAAGGCCGGTTCCAGGCAGGGATACTGTGCGGCGCTTGCAGGCTTTTGGTGGGAATACGCTTTATGGCTTATGTGCGACCCGACCGACGCCGATTTTCGAAGTCTGGCCGACCGGAAGCAGGGAGGGGATCAACCCGGATATAACATTATACGTTGTTTGATGCCGCGAGTGTGCACACGAAAAATTACATATACAGTACAGGTGATATTTAAAAAAAAACAACGAATGTTAACACACAGGGGAACAAGCAATACACTGTATTAAACACTGGGTACTGTGATGCCCAATCCAGACACTTTAAATCAATTTCAAGCAGCTTATTCATAGGTGGACCATATCTCTATAAAAAAAATTAATAATAAGAGGACCAGAAACATTTTTTGTTGTAGAGAGAATTCCGTTGTAGAGAAGCTACAGTATGTTGCATGGGTGGAAGACCTTAATGAGGACACATGATTGTAATACAGCAAAAAAAAAGGTATACAACATTGTTCCCCAGCTTTAGGGCCTGCAGGCACCATAACATGCTTTGCTAAATTGCAAATTTCCAAAAAAACTTTCTGTGGCCTGGCAAAGTTTCACAAGATTTTAATAATATTTGTCAAGGGCTTACACAAATACAGCAAAGATAAAATGAATGAAATTACAAAGAATAACCTCCATTTTATTTTGGGAAAACCCATGGCGAATGGAATTCTAACCTTTCCAGGATATTCCGTAATTACTATACACAAGAAAACATTGCTACTTCCTTTTCGGGGTCTTTGAGTTCAGTCTTTTTAACAATGGAATAAAATAAAATTAAAATAGAACAACAGATTACGTTGTCGTCGGATTTTCTTTCCGCTTTTTTTCCCACGCTCACGTCCGGGTACAGCGAGGTTCCAGGCATCTTTTTATTCGGTAATTAACCCCCCTAGGGTTTTTTTTTTGCCGCAGTTGTGCGGTCACGCAAAAGCATAATCCCAAACTTCGAGTCCAGGTACCGTAGTTAGTTCACTCAACTCGGTAACCTTCCAGCAATTTTATTCTGGGTCAATCTCCGAGGATTCCAAAGGGGGAAACGAGTTCTTCGACTGTTACATTTTTTTTTTCAAACTTCAAATATCGCTGAATTTGAATAGAACATTTTATTTGCTCAGTGAGTCAACTCTACAACTGTATTATTCGTCGAAACCAGCCCGAAGTACAGTACAGTATTTTGGAACACTTTCGCGCAGAAACGTGGCAGTGAAAAAAAAATTAAATTTTAAAATTTGCTCGTAACTTTTTTTTCCTTCAATTTCTACGGAAATCAGAAGAGGGTGAATAAATTTAAATTCACGGAGATGCACGAGTTTTGCTTTCTGTTTTTTGCACATGAACACCTCCGCTTTGTTTCCATGCATTCAACCTCTATTTCATGATTTGGCACACTTGAGTTATCCCTTTCGTGTCTTAGGCATTACACCATTTGCAAGAGGAATTTTTTTTTTTTGAAAACGCAGGAGCGCTGAAAAAAACATTTGCACAAGTCCCGATTTTTCCTTTTCATATCCACAGAAAACCTAATGGAACTGACTAACTCACTAACACATCTTTCACAGTTTTGTACATAATTTGCGGAGGAAGCTTCTTTCAAATAGTGAGACCCCCACATGCGGACACCTTGACATGCAAACAATTCAACATAGGGACCTTATCTTTCAATATAAAAGGCATAAAAAAGACCCAACATTTGGACACTGACTCAACATGAGGACATTGCATCATAAAATTGCCAATTAATTTCAGGAAAATTGAATTTTATTAGAATTAATTGCAAGAAACAGATATTTCTAACCCAAAGATCTATACAAGAAAAATTCTTTGGTACTTCCCTATCACTTTCCCATCCATTCAGCTAATTATAAAAAAAATTACCTCCAGCACAGAGAGACTTGCTTCTCTCTTTGTGACTTGAATGTTATTTTTACAGATGCCAACATTTCAATGTACTGTACAGAGGTACACTGTTCAATGCTCCAAACGTTCTTATTGAGTTGAAGTTATATTCACTGAATCAAGTTCAAGTGGCAAACAATTTTTTTCATGGAATTCTGAAGAATATTTCTTCCATGAAACACCAATTAAAAATTATATAATGTAAGTCTATGGGAAAATGCGACTCAACTCAGGGACATTTTGACTCAGGGACACTTGATGCACCAATTTCATTTGCTTCTGGGGGTTTCACTGTATTGTAAGCAGGCATGATGCCAAATATATTCATACAATGCTAAACTGTTTTTTAAATACTGCATAAAAATTTGAGCACACACCATTTTTTCAACCTTCCAAAATATTGCTAAATTTAAATTTCCAAAATTGTACTTTGCAAAGTGAGTCAATTCTTTTCGTAGTATCAAGATTATGACCGATTTCCAGCATCAAATGCTTCCGGAACAAGTTTGGAAATGGGCTACCGAATTTCCGTATTATTAGTGAAAATTTCTTGCAACAATTCCGATTTTTTTTTCGATTTTATATCATTACTCCATCGGGTTTGATGACTAATGTTCCCAACAAAAGGGGTTCTTGGGAACTCTCACGCGCCCGGATGCTTGGGTTTTCTTCCCGGATACTCGGCTCAAATTTATTTCAAGAATTCGGTCAGGTTGCATAATCAGCCAGTTGAATTATTTGTAAAAAAAAAAACAATATTGACTCGAAGAGAAATGCCACTCTTCTTTGTCTTCAGGAACATAACTGCGGAAGACTGAATCGCAGGACTTGAATCCCGAAAGGAGAAATTTGAATCAAAAATGTTTTTTCTTCATTCACTAGCAATTAAATATGCCAGTCCATTTTTTCAGCTTTTCTTTTAAACTTCATTCCGTCTTCAGTCGCGTTTGATAACTATTATTTTGAACAGCTGGGGTTCTAATTGAAACATCCGTATGCCCGACCGGCAGGGTTCCTTTCCGGGTTCTTTATCTCTCTCGAAAATTAGGTCACGTTGAGTAATGTCTGGTTTCTTCCTTCTTTCGAGAATTAGGTCAGGTTGAACAATGAGCAAATCAGCTGTGTCACGATAAATAAACGCCACCTCAGTCAAAGTACTACAGTACATATTCTACAGTACTACCCGGAAGTTAGTAGGAAGTTTCGTACAGCTACCGAATAAAGAAAAAACCATTGTTGGCATCGTAAGGACGAAAGAATTCAAATACATTTTTCATTGACGCGTCCAATTAAAATTATATTTTAACGCATTGAATGGAAAACTGACGTATACGGTATTAAACTTCAAGTAGCATTTTGTTGAGAAGTTCACAATTCCAAACGTTCATCAATGATAGTTCCTTTTTTTTTAGCAGGGGAAGAACGTGTGTGTATTTACATCAGTTGTGAAATTGTACATTTTGGGATTTATGTTCTTGCCTTTCATCAACCATGTTCAGTTTACTTCTCTATTTTCCATCCTGATGTGATGAAAACCTGTGTTTGGCCCATGGAACATTGCTTGAACCTTGTGAATGCTGAAAAGCCACAAAATAAAGATTGCTGATCAATCACTCAGAAATTAAACTGATCTATCGAAAAATACACCGTATGCACATTAAGTAAATATAAACACCAAGGAAAACTGAATCTGAATCACCAGGAATTACGGCAAAAAAATGTAACACAAACCGTAATACACCTTTAGAGTCATTAGTACCATACAAGGTTCCTGATCAGAGTATCACTTCGAACCCGTTTCCGGGTCCTCAATTGCCAAAACGTGCACACGGACCAGAAAGAAAAATCATTAGCGTGTTTTCCTCACTGGTTTTCTCACGACAGTGTCGATTTACTAATAGCTTTCAGCAGCCGCAAGCCTGACACGAAACCAAAAGCCTAACGAGGAAAAAAATTCCTGGTCTGCACAAAAATTCTGCCCTACACTAAATAAAAATTTAGTAGATTAAAAAATTAATCTAAAAAACCACATTTTCAAAAAGCAAAAAATAACCTTAAACGTGGTGCGCATCTATTTCATTTGTATTTCACTTCTTCCCAACAATCTCCATGCGCACCACGTTTAAGGTTATTTTTTGCTTTTTGAAAATGTGGTTTTTTAGATTAATTTTTTAATCTACTAAATTTTTATGTGCTTTTTAGTCTTACTTGAAAAACGTGGTTTTTTAGATTAATTTTTTAATCTACTAAAATTTTTTTATTCTTTTTAAAAAATATTCTTATAATTATTCTTTTCACAAAAGATTGCATTGTCATCAGTTTCTAAGCTATCCTGAAAGTTTCAGCTTGCTAGCTAGTCGGGAAGTGAGCAAAATTTGAGTTGCAAAATTTGATCCGGACAAACAAACAGACAAGAAAGCGAGTTAATAAAAACGTGTTAAAAAGGAGAAAAACTGGGTCTGTTTTTGCTTAGATTAAATATAAAACTCGGTTAAATATGACTTCAAGACACCAGCAAACATTTTACAAATAAAACGTGCCGAAATTTCAACTTGAATCAAATCGCTAATTTTAAAATAAAATCTGGATAAATAGTGGCTTCTTCATCAGTAAATGTAAATTCTGTAATTGAAAAAAATCAGCGTTTCTCTAATTTCGCTTCGTTTCGTTGAAAAAGGAAAATTCTTGCAGCATCGAATACCAAATTGCTCCTTCTTTTCGACAGTCAATTTTTCTTGTGTTCATCATAACTAAAAAAAAATAGCTACCAAAATGCATGTCTTTGGTTCAGGGTGAATTTTCGGAGCTTGAAAATTAAATCAACTATTAAAACGATCTCGAGACATTTATTTCTACAAATTATGGCATAAATAAATCTCCACAAGCACACTAATCAAATTCCTCCTCGAGCTCCATAATTAAGTTCCCGAGTCTGATGAAATACGGTAATTTTTCTCGCTCCCATAAGTAAATCTACAACAGCGTGAATTTACATCACTCCAAAAAATAAATGCATGTTAAAAAATAAAAATGGGTGAGACGTCAGGCTTCAGTTTCGACCTCGAATCAGCGTCCGAATCTTCTCTTCACCTCAAAAATTCAGCGGAAATAGAGCACACCAAGGAACCGAGAAGACGAGACAACCCAACCTGTAATTTATTTCCACACGGCTCAAACTAGCTTAAAACCATTTACACAAGGTGGAGTCAGATTTGCATAACAGTCTAAAAACAAAATAAAATGCCATAATTCAATGGATATTTGAGCAATCACCAGTTGTCACACGAAACTTGATTTTTGAACATTGAAAACTAGTAGAAACTATGGTGGCCAAATTGAAAGCTACTGCATCTACTTTTTTTCCCGAATATCATAAAACCGTTTATCACAAAGTGGACAAAAGAGAGCACATGTATTCAAGAATTAAGAATATCTGCTCAAGTGAATTTGATTGAAAAGATGTCGAGAAGAGGCGTATTTCTCCTTTGTAAATTCGACCACGCAAGAAATATCGCAACTACCATTTCACGCTGAAAAATGCATTCAGTTTTGATTATGTTTTAAAATTATCTTAAATTTCAAGTCATTCACTGAGATATCTTGTGAAAAGTTAAAAATTTCCAGGATTTTGAGAAACAGAGATGTAATGAACCGCGGCTATATTTTGTATACAGATCATTGACAGGATAAACGGTACAGTTGAAAAATAATGAAAAATAATTGACTCACGGAGGTTTTTATTTTTTGAGGTTTTGAGCAAAGGAAACAAACATTTTTTCAGTGAAGAAAAGTTTTTTAAAAAATTGTGGGAAATTGTAGATGAGGATATTCTGGGCCTAAATTTGCTTCTTAATGAGTTTACAGCTTACTGAACTTGGAGGCATGGGGTTCATTCGTTCAATTAGTCTTTCACTTCATTTCAAGATGCATAAAATAGTTTGTTCTATTGATTTTCTCTTTCATATTTCAAGGAAATAATAACCAAAAAGCCTCAGAAAATTCGACATACAGGGTTTGAGAAAAAAATACTTCTGAGTTAGAGAGGTTTTTAATGCACTGTTTCCAAGGGAATCCAGACATGGACTTGACAGGAAAGAAAAAGAGCAATAAAAAATAGAATTCAATGTGATTTGAAGGGATACAACAGACTAAATTGGGCAAATAAACCCCTGTCTCCAAGTTGAGTACCCTGTCAACTCATTTGAAATGCAATC
This sequence comes from Notodromas monacha, assembly GCA_905338405.1. Taxonomy (NCBI): domain Eukaryota; kingdom Metazoa; phylum Arthropoda; class Ostracoda; order Podocopida; family Cyprididae; genus Notodromas; species Notodromas monacha. Next base: position 59,156 of record CAJPEX010001151.1, read on the forward strand.
TAAGGCCCAGAATATAACTATGTACAATTTAGTCCAATTCTTCACTGTTTTTCACAATGAAAAATGCTTGATTCTATATAAGTCAACCATCTATAGTTCTATACTCAAAGCCTTCCTAAGTTGATTATTATTTTGCTGGTCCCTTGAAATTTGACTTAGAGAGATTCAACTACTGTATATATTCATACCTGCAATGTTTCATTTGTTGTAAATGAGGCTTTATCAACCTAAATTCAGTATCCATCATATTTCATTGTCCAGACATCAGACCCCGATAGTTGTCCCAATTTTCGGATATCCTGCACAATTTGAGCAGCACTGCACTGGATAATTTTAAATCCACTGAACGTCACACGGACGAGTGCACATTTTTGAATCACCCGATGAAATGGCATTTTTGCACTCGAATCTGAGACCTCCAGCGATTCTGGGGCACATCCGCATTTCTTTTTTTTTTTCGAAAATAAAATTTTTCTTGAATAAAATACGGTAAAAACGAGGGCCAAAGAGAGATAGGGAGAGAAATACGATTCGAAAACGGAAAGAAAGCCACCTCAAAATTACCGCACAAACCAATAACCAGGTCACGGTGCCAGCCACCAACCAGTCCATGGAACAAAAGTAAAACACACGCAAATTCAAAATAAAAATAATATTTCTTTTTCTCATTTGAAAAAAAGGAGTAATGATAGGATTCCTCGATTTCCAGCCATCACCCAAGGAATTCGATCTCCTCTTCTAGCCACGGTACAGTATTTATACAGTTTTTTTTTTTTTTGCTTCTCGGAAAGATGGCGGATCTGATTTCCACTTACAGTACAGTACTGTACAGGGTTTCCAATTTCACCCCCTGCCCCTCCTCGAAAAGAAAGGCAACAAGGATTGCGTGTCGCAACAGGATTCACGGATGAGTAATACGAGGGGCAGTAGCAAAGTATCGTCACTTCTGTCGTCATTTTACGAAACGAATACAGTGCGCCAATAAAAAAATAATAATTCACGAGGTTTTGTCCTATTTCCGCGCGGAAATCGATACACTACTTTCAACTTAATATATACAGTACTGTAGATTTGTAGATGTGCATTAAAAGAAAAGAAAATACATCCCAAAATGTACAATTGCACAAATGATGTAAATACATACACTTTGTTCCCCTTCCTGACAACAAAAAACAAATACAGTTGAATTTCTGTAAGTTGAATTCATAGGGACAAGGAAAAAATTTTGACTTATGGAGGTGGTTTTGATTTTTTGAGGTTCTGAGTAAAGGAAACAATTATTTTTGTTACAAAGAAAATGGGAAGCGTCAAAAAATAGTTTTCAAGATTTGACATTATCACCGGGATTCTGAAAATTTTTGCCAGTTTTTAAAGATATTTTCTCAGTACTGTAAACTACTGCATATGCCGAGAAGTGAAAACTTTCAAGTAACGGAGAGTGGCTTCATCTCAAAAATGTTCTGCATCTTAGGAAACTTTTATTTTCCGCGGAGAGAAATATGTGCAAATATTGTTCGTTCGAATTTCTAAAAAAAAAAATTTGGGAAATTATTGCGCGCACATTATTGCGAACCCGTAAAAAACATCTTCTGGATATGCCCGCATAAAAGCGTGCCAAATTTGGCAAAACACCCTCTGCAATTCCTCTTTTAGAGGTGATGATGCCTAAACAAGCAAACCCCCCGACTGAAATAAACACATATTTTGCACGCAGAACTTCTAGGGACTTCATTCATTTCCGAAAGACTAACGATATCAAGCATCAAGTGGAGGGTATGGAGACTCAATAAATAAAATAAAAAGTTCAAAAATCGGGTTAAATTCACTGAACCCAAATCACGAAATTTCAATAAAGATTATTTTTATCCTATGGAATTAATTTAAAGAAAGAAAAAGAACGAAGAGATATCTGGGAAAATATTCTCAGGTTCGTTTCCCAAAACTTTGATCTTTTCCCCGAAATATTGAAATGAAAAAAATTAATGTTTAGTCTTAGAAAAATGATCTTCATTTCCTTCACAATTTCATGAATATCACAGTTGTACTAAAATGAGGGAAATACAACCATTTCTGCCTCTAACATTTTTGTTTTCTTTCCAATTTTGCAATAATTTCAAATCGTTGACATCTTTCCATTTACACCTTGACCTGCGGACAATTCAACATAGGGACACTTATTTTATCATACAAAATTAATAAAAATGGCCCAACATGAGGACACTGACTCAACATAGGGACATTTTGTGATAAAATTTCAAATACATTTCAGGCCAAATTATAAGCAACAGATATTTTCAATCATAAAATTGATGTAAGAAAAGTTCTTGGGCATTTCTCTCACCAATTTACCATCCATTTAGCTAGTTTAAAAAAATTTCCTCCAGCAGAAAGGGACTTCCTTCTCTCTTTTTCACTTGAACATTATTTTTACAGAGAATGCCAACATTTCTATGCACTGTATACAGAGGTATCAGTATTAAATTCCCCAAATGCCCACATTGCGTTGAAATATATTGATTGAATCAGTTTAAATTGGGAGACAATTTTTATTTTCATGGAATTATGGTGAGTATTTTGTACATGAAACACCATTTAAAAATTATATAATGCAAGTCTAAGGGAAAATGAGACTTGCCTTGGGGACATTTTGACTTGGGGACACTCTTGATGCACCAATTACGTCCCCATCTCGGGGTCTCACTGATATTTATATCTCTCCCTCCGACTCTGAAACGGATGAGTTCAACCTCGGAAATTTTAGAAATTTCCCTCGTCATCGACGCAAGAGCCGGAAACTGACGGGATCGCTTTGCGAAAGTGACTCGGGTCTTCCTTTCGCTACAAATAAATAGCAAAGGTCGTCGGCATGAATGGATATTACTGCTACATCAGGCGTGTCGAACGATGAAACATGTAACATCATCCAGTCGTCCCGAGGTTGTTTCTCCGAGGAAAGTAAAATCAAAAAGCCAGTCTTCCGAGACGCGAATTTGCGTAATTTCCGGGACTTTCGGTACCAACAGAAACCGGGGAAAAACGAGACGAAAAATCTTTCGTGAGGAGTCGTGGGAGAATAAGAGCAACAAAAAATAGAAAAAATTGGGGAAAGAAAAGAAACAAAAAGGCTCGAAGCGAGAAAAAAAAATCGGGATCCATTATTTTACTCGGTCGACTTTGTTTTCTTCCTTGAAATTTTTGTGAAATACCCACATAAACAGAAGACGTACGTGGGGAAAAGCGAAAAGAAAATGCGCAACAGGCATAAAAATACCTTGACAAAAAGATTATGGGGGGAAAAAAGCACCCCCAAAATACCCAAAAATTACCAATTGCTTTATTTGATCCAAACGCTTGTCAAGCCTCTTTTGTTTGCCTCAACGATGGCTTGGTTTTGAAAGTAATGTAGTTTTTAGAAGATTCTTTGATATTCTTTATTAACTCCTGACTGGTTAAAAGTTAATTATAGATTTTTTGACGTAAAATGAGTTTGTTTTAATTTACATAAACCCATCCAAACCTCTGTAATTCAAATTTTCTGAGGCCTCTTGGTTATCATTTCCTTGAAATATGAAAGAGAAAATCAATAAAAATTGATTTCATGCATCTTGAAATGAAATGAAAGACTAATTGAACAAATGAACCCCTGCCTCCAAGTTTAGCAAGCTGTGAACTCACTAAGAAGCAAGTTTAGGACCAGAATATCCTCATCTACAATTTCCCACAATTTTCTTACTTTTCCTTGCAGAAAAAATGTTTGTTTCCTTTACTCAAAACCTCAAAAAATCAAAACCTCCTGAATTTGAATTTTTTTCCTGGTCCCTAGATATTCAACTTAGAGAGGTTCAACTGTTCATCAGTAATACTGTATAAATTTGGGTCTGATGAAAATATGTTAATTTCCCCAGCTTTCTTATAATAAAACCTACAGCAGTGTGAATTCATGTACAGTATCGCATTTATTTTAGATGATATCAAGAGTAAAATAATTTATAAAAACTGAGCATCTTAGAAATAATAATAATCTGTTTTCACCACAGACTGAATAATAATCGCAACCAGGACTGTTCCCGTTAAATCAATCCACCTTATTCCTCGGTTGATTCATGATGCCATCCGGGATAATAATAATAATAATAATAATAATAATAAGTGAACACGAAACCCGGAAGATGATCTCAACACGTATTCCGGAAAATCATCCAAGCTTCTCTAATGATTCCGAAATAATAAATGATGCCCCAAGAGCAACTTGAATAAATGTTCCTCGCGAATAATCTGCAACACCGTACAGTACTTGGATTTTTTTCTCAAAAGCATCACGTTGCAATCAGAGGCATGCGGAAAATATTTCGGAACCCGTCAGCCATAATGGATTATCTTTTCTTTCACTCGGTTCCCACCTCTGCGAATTTACGACATGAAATCTCGCGAACATCCACTCAAAATTACCGTATATCCATGAAAAATTTAAAGTAATAACATCAAATAAAATATAAGAAGTGTATTATTTCTCAGTCACATGAACTGTGAGAAAACGTTTGTTAGAAAATGCAACATCCGCTGCCACTTA